>JANHGL010016705.1:22922-38619 GCA_024611195.1 Ceyx melanurus
AATAATTTAATTAACATTGAGACACCGTTCTGGAATTTAAAAAAAAAAAAAAAAAATTAAAAAAAAAAGGAAAAATCAACAACATCATTAAAATTAAATTTGTGTGTGATTACTTCAAACACGTGCCTATTAGTAGCTACCTAGATGACAATGGCCCTTCATGCTTTCAAGTTTAGTTCCCAATTATTTGCAGTTTGTTAATTTGTGTGATATGAGATGAATATTGATAGTACAGTCTGAAGGTGATTTCCATATTAAAGGAGCAGGCATGTTTCCTGTCCATGTCCACAGCAAAAACTGAAGTTCCCAGCAGATATGACTCTAAAATTCAAACAAACACACTCACTGTGTGTTGTATGTTGGCTCATTACACAGATAGCCTTGCAACATACATGATGGAAAATACAATACAATAAGAACAAATTAAAAAATGAAAGAAGAAGAAAACCGAAGAAGAACAAAAGGAACAAAAATGTTCAGTTTAATTTATATAAACTTCTCAACAAGCTCTGGACTCAGTAGGTGATTAAGATACCAGTGGTGTGACTTAGTGTTTCTAATAGAGGAGAGCCAGCATGTGGTGTTGGCAGTCTAGATTTACATCTAGACTGAAATATTAGTATTTTCTGCAAGGATAAAATCTTAGGAATTCAGATCTGTCAGAGCTTTCCCCAAGCCAAGTGTTAACTTCCCATTTGAGCTTCTATGTGTATCTCTGTTAAATCTGGCATGGCCATGTGCTGAAGTTATTCAGAGGGGAGGTGAAACATCCTTGAGAGCCAGTGAAAAATCCAACCTTCTCCTTCACTTGTTTCAAAGCATTTCTCTTTGTTTTTGCCATAGGGTAGATCATACTTGACCAGAGGGATGTGTTAGCAACAAAGCAGCTCAGGCTGGTGAGGATGGAGGTGGTGAAAGTCTAATCCACAAGAACATAATCTCTGAGGAGCTGGAACATCTCAAGGAAAACCTGAGATATTATCTCTGGGGCAGCACCTCAGTGCAATGGTCCAAGCTAACACTTAAAATAAGGATGCAACAGGAAAATATACACACAGGCAGTAATGCAAGAGGTGAACAGGATGGAGGTTTTCAACAAGAGACTGTAAATCTAAATGAGAAGGAGACATAACATGACACAAAGCCTCATATCCAACCTGAGAGAAAGGATTTTCTCCTAACTGGAGACAATGTGGAGTTTCCAGAGGAATAGGTACATATCCTATTATGAAAATTAAGCAGCAAAATATGGGCTCACAATGATTGTGTCCCATCTTTTCTTCACCCTGGCCACAGTGTGCATCAGGTAAAATAAACCAATATATATAAGCATATGAAGTCCTTAATGGATTTTCTTTTCTTTTGAAATGGCTCAACATATCATTGAAATGTACAGAAATATAGCTACTTGGTAAATGTTCAGAAAGCCAATGTACAAAAAAGAAAAAACATTAACATTTAACTTGCATTTGAGATGGTCTTCACCTTTGATCAGATAGCATAACATAAAAAAAGTGTTATTGAAATAGTGACATTTCCAATTTTCAGGCAATATAATTTTGCACATAAGATGGAAAATAGTTCTGGCCTGCGTTCTTTTCACTAAAAATTGCAGGTTTAGTACAGTCCAAGTAGTTCAGCTTCTCTGGCTTAATTAAAAAAAAAATCTAAAGACATTTTATAAAATAATAAATTATTTTTACTTGTTTAAAATGCTGTGCATTTTTTTATAAAATATGTTACTACAAAACCTTTAATTTTATTCATTCTGAAGAAAAATATATTTTAGGTGAAAGAAAATACTGTGGTTTAAATCAAGTGTGTTTTTTCACCTTTATTTTGCTGGATTTTTTGTTTTGGTTTGTTTTTTTTTTCTTCCAGTCAAGTGGCAGTGGCTGATGACTTGGGGAAAAGACAGTTAAATTTTCAGTTCCTCATAAGCAATGCAAGGCAATAGATCATTTCTTCTAGGTAATTCTACATGACACAGAGAGAGAGATGCTCAGGCTATATCCATACCAGTAAAGTGAACAGGGCAGTGTCCAAGGCAGAAGCCTTCACATTTGAACATCATCTTTCCCATTAAATTCTCATCACAGTCTCTAGCTTGAGTTTGATTAGGTCAAAATCACATTCTCCCAATAAATGCCCAAGTTTAGCTTAGGCAGGAATGATTTCAAATAGGCAGCTTGCATGTATCCATCCAGTTATATAGAAAAAGTTCAGCTAAATGTACCAAAATGGTCCCCAGACCATTTCATTTTCTATTAAAGACATAGCCTCCAAGGCAGCATTTATGATCATCTCTAGTCTCCCTACAGAAGCCCAGTATGCCAGCCTGGCTCCAGGCGTGGCTGAAGTCTGCCTTCCACAGCAGACAGGATTCCATGACCAATTCAGAAGCATTTAATGAAAAGACATGTATTTAAATTAAAGTGCTTAGTGGTGTAAGCACACAGAGCATGCACCTGCTGTTATAAGCAGGCATTAATTGGAAGCATCCCTTCTCAAACAAGTTGCACTAAGAAGTCTTTGCAAACTCTTCACTGAAAGTAAGCCAAGTAAACCACTCTTCATGATATTGTCATATGAAGCAGCTTGATAATGCTGAGAGGGGAAAAAAAGACATAGGAGGCAACAAGTTTAGAAGAACATGGCTTAAAAGTAAGGAACAAATCTATACCTTGCCATAGGTGCTATAATGATGATAAAGGAGGGACTTCTTCCACCAGAAAATTAGAGATTAAATCCTGCACTCACTGTAGTGAGTAGTAAAATGTCCACGGACTGCCAAAGGGGTTTAGGTTGCATCATTGGTCTCCTTCTGTATTTTTCTTTATCATCCTTTCTCACCATCCCCTTTTGCATCTGCCTCCACTTAGTACCTGTTCAAGCAGCAGGGCAGGCTGGTAATCCCCCTTATGTCTCCACCATATTTCCCTTGTCACATTCACTAGCAAAAGGAAAAGAGCAGAAAATACCTATTTGTGAAGGGCTGAAAGCTCTGTTGCAGAGTCCACAGAGCCTTCTTTGCAACAGCAAGTTACTTTGGGGATTGATGGCAAAGGTGGATTCCTTTGCAGTCTTGCAAATCTCTGAAAAGACAAGCAGGCTTGCCAAATGTATAGGCACATACACTAAGGACTGCACATCTCAAAGCTATCAGACATGTCACCTTTTATTTCTTTCACCTGCTAATGCACAGTGGACACCTGTGACATTGGCAGCACATACTGGTGGCACTGGGGAAGTTTCAGATACATGAATTAGCTTTGTATTCCTCTGGCTTAATGAAAATAATTTGGATTCTCTCTTGAACATTTAGTATCTGTAGAAAATCTGTGTTTAAAATAATAATACTTTAAAACAACAACAACAAACACAGAAGCAAATGGTAAAGAAAAAAACAAAACAACCAAACACAAAAATACCAATAAAGTACCAAACATAAACAAAAAAACCACAAACCCAAACCAAACCAAGTCTTTCTTTGGCATTCTACAAAAACCTATATATAGGAAAGCCAAGAAATCCTAACAAAATCCCAAAACCATGGAATAGTTTATTTTTCTTACTACACAATAGCTTCACTTGTGGCAAGTGGAATCAGTCTGCAAAGTGAGCAACAGATGCTCTTAGGTAGTAAGAGTTACTAAGCAAAAATAGCTTTAGTAGCAGTTGCTAGGTAGTGCAGGAACCATTCCTGGTAACAGATGCTACCAGGTACTCAGGATATTTGTGTTTCTCTGATCATCTGTTGAGCAGGCTTCACTCTTTCCACTGACTCAGAGCTGGAAACATTTGGAGTTTAGTGTACTTCTGTTAGACTAGGTGAAGGGTAGCAATCAGTTAAAAAGCCACCTTACCTGAGGACCATGCAGGAACAGTTTTCACAAACACATCCTGAGTTTTTGGGAAGCTTTGCCAATAAAATATGCACTGATATGGTGAGCATATAATACTTCTTTTTTTCTATGAACGCGAACAAACTTATCCAAAGGTTTGAATGCTTGTTACTACAATAATTTCTCTCTGAATTTTTTACCCCAGTAAATTTTATCATCTAATTAGACAAAATACAATAAACTAGATTGACGAAGCTGACAACTGTGTATAATTTCACTATACAAAGGCAGAGTGGCCAAAGCTTTTGGTAGCTATTGGAGATATCAACTCCTGATTTTCTTATGGGATTTCATACCCATATCTCCAGCAGAGTGTAATGTGTTACATTACAGATTCTCATTCAATGCCCTAATAGCCAAACTGGTATCATAATTTTCAATGTTCAAGAAACTACTTAAAGTGTTTCATGCAACACAAAATGTTTCCAACAAGGACAGCTGAGATAGCACTGCCAAAGAAATACAGATCTGGTGCTTCAGGCAATATTCTGAGTGGCAGGAAATGTGTGAAAAGTTTTGTTCTAAATTCTGATTTCCCTCCTACTGGCGATTTATTCCAAACACAGACAAAAAGAAGACTGACCATCCCTTCCTAGGACTGATTTGTGAACCCAATTCGATTTTCTACATCCCAGCCAAATCCACATGGCAAATTCAGTATGAATTTGGAAGAAAGGTTTGTGACAATCAGCTGCATTTTTCACCCAGTGATATTCATCAGCTCTTCTTTCAGGCTAACAGTGCAAGGATCCAAGGAAGTCTTTTTTTTTGCTATGCAAGTGAGTGTTCTGAGACGTGATTTGATTTTTGGCTCAGATCCATATATTGGAGATCATTAGCAAAACAGGTTAGAAGGTATGTAATCGCTTAAGTAAGTGGCAGAGGGCTAGGAATCTTGGCTTGGAAATGTAATTACAGGGCCTGTCAATGGCTATTGATTTCCTTAGACAGATCCCTTGAAAGCATTCAGAAAACTGGGAATAAAATGGAGGAATGTTACAGAGCTCCAAAAGGAGCAAAAAAGGTTTTTTTCCATCTCTTCCTGTGCGTACTCTCACAGTGGAGCATCTTTTCTATCTTTGGGAGAAAATGTTCAGCATGTCTCTTGTTCTTATGTACATGCTGTGTTTAGTGTATTGCACTGAACTTTGGCTTTCAAAAGCCTGACTAAATGCTATGACGTGAAATACTTACCAATCTCCAACATTTCTGTTCTCTTTGTCCATCTGCTGTGACTATTTTTTCATTAATATCTAAAGTTTCTTCATATTATCAGCTTTAAATTTATGCTACTGTGAACCAAGCAATCCAATTATTTACTCCGCTCTGGTGACATCTCACCTGGAATACACTGCATCCAGCTCTGGAGTCCTCAGTATGGACCTTTTAGAGTCAGTTCCTGAAGGAATACATGCCATGGAAAGGATCCATGTTGCAGCAGTTTGTGAACAGCAGCCTGTGACAAGAACTTGAAGAAGTTCATGGAGGATTCTCTCCCATAGGAGGGACCCCATGCTGGAGCAGGGGAAGCTTGTGAGGTGTGGCAGAGACAGTGTGTGACGAACTGATTAAAATCCTCATTCCCTGTTTCCCTGTGCTGCTTGTCAGGGAGGAGGTAGAGAAATTGGGAGTGAAGTTGAACCCAAGAAGAAGGGAGGGGTGGGGGCGAAGGTGTTGTAAGATTTGGTTTTATTTCTCATTACCCTTCTGAGGTTTGATTGGCAAAAAATTAGATTAATTTTTCCGAGTCATGTCTGCTTTGCCCATGATGGTAATTGCTGAATGATCTCTTCCTATCCTTATCTTGACCCACGATCTTTTCATTATATTTTCTCTCCCTCATCCATCTGAGGGGAGGAGGGAAATGAGAGAACAGCTTTGATGGGCACCTGGCATCAAGCCAAGGTCAACCCACCACAACGGAACAGCAGAGTCTTCCAGTGCTTGTCTTCCCAGTGGATGAATTAAAATGGACTTTAGACTGCAATTATTTCTGCTAGGTGGAGGTTTAGGGAGAGTTAATAATCCACTTACACAACACAGCCACTGTAGCTTGACCCAGTCCCACCCCTTCCTGTGGACTAATGGCCAATGCACCTACAGTCAAGAACACAAAACTGCACAGTCTTGAAAACTCAGTGGAATTCCTTTCTCATGTAACTCAGAGGTGGGTTCTGAGATGGGTTTAGAGACTATGGTCTTTATCATGTGCGCCATGTTTCTCTGCTTTGGAAGAATTTCTGCTAGCTGCTCAGGGTAGAGTAAGGAAAGGAGAGTACACATTGAAATTTCAGCCCCTGCCATCAAACAGCAACCAACACAGGATTTCTGTTTTTTTCAGATTTACAAAGAAATCATGAAGTTGCCAGGTCTTCCTTAGTAATCTGAGGCAAAATAGAGATTGCCACCATATGTTGGCTGGTGATCTAAATATTCTTAAAACCAACTACAGAAGATCTTGACAGCCCAAGTGCTACAGAAGTGGATATAAGCCAAGTAACCATATGTGGTCAAAAAGAGTGTATGGACATTCTTTTCTTTCAACAACATCTGCATGATAAATAATTCACTGTGGTTTGTGGCAAGGAAATATCCTAAGATACATCAAGACTCTCCCACAGCTTGCATAGGTAAGAATAAAAACTTTGGGGTGTCAGATAGCCTGAGAGTCTGGCCCTTTATGGGGAAGCTCTTTGGAAGAGAAATCTTGTCTTCTTTAAGGTTTATGAAGTCCCTGTATTCCATGTAGCAGAAAACAGGTGTGTGGAAGGCAATAGAAAACTGCAATCTGCTGAACATGCCACCCAGATTTGAAAACAAGACAGACAGCTAGGA
Organism: Ceyx melanurus; assembly: GCA_024611195.1. Taxonomy (NCBI): domain Eukaryota; kingdom Metazoa; phylum Chordata; class Aves; order Coraciiformes; family Alcedinidae; genus Ceyx; species Ceyx melanurus. The sequence continues at coordinate 29,663 of JANHGL010016705.1, forward strand.
AAAAAAAAATGATAAAAATAAAAGTTAAGTCACTTTAAAAATCCCTTAAAAACTCTCCAGGGTATTGCAAATCCCTGTAGGCACGGAGAGTACATGGCTGTGGATTTTTCTGTAGAATTCTGCAGACTTTGCAAACACTTTAGGATGCTGCAGGGAGCAGATGCTTTCTAGCTGTCATCGCTGGAGTATAACTAGCCAATTATGTTTTTCTGTCTCAGCACCTTTAATATTTCCCATTCACTTTATCATTTTTCCCTTAACTTTTATTAAGCTAATCATAGGCTTGCAGTTGCCAGCCTGATGGACTTGGAGAAGTGGTTGTTAAGTAAAGCAAGCTTGTCCCTTGAGAGATTCTCTCACAGTCAGATAACAATTCTAATAATAACAATGATATGGGGAGGGGAGGAAAACAATAATTCGGGCAATAGAATATAGTGTTCATTATGTTAATTTACTCCGAAGTATTTATGCAGTGTTACTTGGCACTAGGAAATGAAATTCAGATGGTCCCGTTCATGAACATCATGTGAAGTGTTCAGGGTTTCATTTAAGGCAAGTGGGAAAACAAGGTAATGTTTTAATCCTTTACTACATAAAACATACATTCAAAACCTTACATGCCACAACGTGAAAATAAGTGACATTTTTTCCATCGAGCAGACACATTTGTCTATTTACTTATTGTACAAATGGCTGGCAAGTATTTGCTATGGTTAGCTGTATTCATTCAAGAGACTCTCAGGGAATAAGTCCTTAGTGATTAATACAAATAATTTTTTTTTCCTATTCTCCTCAGAATTTGGAGATGAGGAATGAAAAAAAAATCAAAAAGTGATGTAATGTGAGGAAGAAGACAAAACTTCCCCCTTAACCAAACAAAACAAATCTTCAACTACCTAAAAACAGCCCAACAAAGAAGCCTGAATCAACCTACAGCTGATCAGTGTCTTCATAGTAAGGAGAAGATGGGAGCAGAGAAATGCATGTAATTGCATAAAGCTGATGAACTTCTTGAAAGTGATGAGGTTTTTAACACAGAGATTGCTTACAAGCTGCTTCTGCTGAGATACTGACTGTGACCATAACAAGTGTCTTTCCAAGTGAACTCACAATTATTTTAAACTGCCTTACCCTTATGCCAGACCCTGGTAGCCTGCAATTCAGAGTACACAGTATCAGCTTGGCTGTGGTCTGGAGTACATGCATGGACATTTCATTTGCTCTGAGCTCTGTAATGACAGAGCTCCACTGTACCTGAGCTGGCTAATGAAAAGCAAAGCCAGTGTTGTCTACAGGTGCTGCAGTCATGGCTGCTTCTTGCACCACAGCGTCCACTCAAAGGGGAAAAGTGTGAGGCTGAGAGTGGGGAGATGGACACTGTGGACAAGCAGGCATTTGATGAAGCTCTATATGGTGGAACTAGTTGGGTTGCACAGTGGGAGGTGCCTTGCACATAGCAAGACACAGTCTCAGCCCCAAAGTAGCAGCCAGGCTTTAAAAAATCCATCCTTGATTAAGGAAATGTCAATGCAAGAAACAAAGGCACAGAATTAATGTAATATGGGGGAAAAAAATTCTTAAATTCGTTTTGTCCAACAAAACTTTGATTAATATTTCAAAATGTTGAAGGAAATACAAGAATGAGCAATTTTTCTTTATAAATTACATTATATTGCACATATGCTGCTAGTGTGGAACAAGTGTGCATGAGTGTGGACTCATATAGTTAACATTCATAATCTTAAGCAATGTTTCCTCAGACAGTATCAGTTATATGTATATTTCCCCATCAAAAGCCTTCTATTTATATTTTTTATTTTTATTTTTATGAGAAACCAAAGCAAAGAATGTTGGACCTTCTGATCATTTCAATGTCATTTCAGTTCTTGAACTGGGGTTTTTTGCTTGGTGGGTTTTCGTTTGGTTTTTTTTTTTTTCAATTGTGTTTTGGTTCTTTTGTGGGGAGGGGTTTGTGGGGGGTTGGTGGTTTTGTTTTTTAGCAGATCATTGACACTGAAGTTATTTTCAGAACATCATATGGATTTTTCATTGAAACATCTGTGTTAACTTTTATCGTCCTTGCTCTGCTTTGTAATTTTGGAAACAGATATAAAGAATGAGCAACCCAGAGCACAGTAATATAGTGGGAAGCATCCTTCATAAGTCAATTGAGGAATTTAATAATCTCTTTAGAAATAAGCTCTGCAGCTATGAGAAAAATGTGTGGGTTAAAGGCCTTCCAATTAAGAAAGGTTTCTCTGTGGATTTATAGGCTGGTGGTTAGCTCTTCCTGTTCGTGTTTCCATGGCAACTGTCAGGTAGATTTTCTGCTACTTGCTAGGAAGTTGGAAATGTTGAGTCTGGTTGAGCCTTTCAATTCACTGAAGCTTAAATGAAATTCTTTGCAAGGAACTGGCATTTAGCCTGGGTCATTTATTCATATCTCGAAGAGAAATCAATTATAGTAATCAAATGTGCAATTTATTTTTTTTTTAATTGGAATTATTTTGGGTACACTTTTTTGTTGTTGTTTGTTATTATTATTGTGCCACAATCTATTTTTAACGTTAGGGTAGGAAAGGTTTGAAATGCTGCAGCTGGCCTCTTTGCTGTCGATGGCTTATGGCTTTAATTACAGCCCAAGATACACAGAGGCACATCTCTTTCTGTTCTGCTTTTACAAGCTATAATCACTCCTGGTGATACTCATGATATCAGCTCGAATCCTTTAGACTCATTAGACACCTGTATTGAGAGAAACACAGCCTACTACCTTTTCTCCTTTTGATTTTCTTGTCTTGTTGATTTGTCTGAATTAGGCTTGAGGTAAACAAGTAATTTCTATGCTGCTATTCAAACTTTCTGAGGACATCATGTTTTAATTCCGCACCAGAATCTCTCTGTGTTTGCACATTTCTTTGTACTCCTTATATTTTCCATCCCACTCTGACTGCTGCTTGACAGCTCCATACAAGATTCTTTCTTTTCATTCTCTAACATCAGACACATAGATATGCAGGGAGTGTACCTACAGTTTCAGCCTTCCTGTAATGCATAATCTATACCATCCAATGAGCTGTGGCTGCCAGGTTTTATGTGAATAATACCACGTAGACTTCGTTGACTTTTCTTGCAAGAATAAAGCCAGCATGGCTTGACCCAAAGATCACAGATTATGTAAGCAGAAGGAGGATAGTTTTCTGGGTAGAACAGTAGTTAAGAGATTGGGAGGCTTGCTTCCCTGCTCTGCCTCTGGCTTCCAGGGAAAAGGGAGATTCATTTAGTCTCAGATACTAAACTCCAAAGAAGTCCTCTCATACTGAAGTTAATGGAGCTGTGACAATTTATGCTAGATAAGAAACTGCTCCATTACCCGAGCCTCACTCCTGCTGTATAATAGAAATAATAGCAGTGCCCTACCTCAGAGAGGTGTCATGAGGATAAATAGTTAGACAGAAAAGTGTTATGATACTATGGTAATGAAGACCAGAAAAATACCTGCAATGATAGACAGAAATCAGCATAACTCATCTGACATTTACTTTTATTCTTCCAGTCCTTCTGGCACAGAGAGATGGTAATAGCTTGACAAAGAAGAAGGGATGCTCAGCCCCCATTTTTCCTGTTACTCTGCTTTACTTGCTTTGCTTTCTTACCTTTGTTCTTTCTTTCTTAGGATTTAAACTAACTTTCCTTAAAAGCTTTTAAGAATTACCTAACCAATATTTAATTTAATTTTCACCCTCACCCATTAAATATGTCCCAGCATATTTAATTGCTCTCTTTTGCACTATTCTGCTTATCTTAATTTCCATGGATTAAACCCCAAAGCTGCACACACAGAAATCCAAACAGACTTAGTTAACTTTAAACACAAAATTAGCTCCTCCAGTGTAGATAAAGCAGCCAGAACCAAGACTCAGTGCTGTAAATTTTAGCAGTCACTTTCAGGCCACCTCAGAGAAAAACAACTGATCAGAGTTCAAGGAGACATAGCACCTTGTGCTAGAGCACCCTATCCAAGATATTAAAGGTATGTTTATACCACAGATTTTGAGTTTACACTTTAGTTGGCTACTAGAAGTTGTGAAGGATGGGCAAGATGATGTCCAGTTTTCATGACTGACCCTTTGTCTTAGGTAGATGTGGCACCTCAGGCCTTAATTTGTTATATTATGCAGTGTAAAGTGCCTTGAAGAATAACTAAGTTTCAGTGTGGATTTCTTCTTTCCCTTTGGGTCTCACAAAGATCTGGCCTGTGCCTTTCCTATGTGTTTCCAGAAGTTTTTACATAACTCTGAGTACCAGTGTGAAATTATGGGTTGGCATCATCAGACACACACCAAGGAGCTGAGTGACTGGATGAATTCACAGATTGCATAGGTTGGAGGAGGTGTCTCTACCACACACTGCACAAGGAAATAACTCAGTTGCTGAATGAGTGTCTGGTTCTTACAGTCAGGAGGATATTTTGATTTCTGACCTCCTGCACTAGTTAGGGGTATATTCCTCACTGGGACATGGAGTCTCAGTCCTCAAGAAAATAAACTGTTTTGCACCACAGGCAGATAAGAGAAAACCAAAAAAGTGCCAGTGGCACTATCACATACTGACAGTTCTGCTCTGAGGTCTGCATTGACTGCCCTTGTTCTCTGGTTTATGATGTTAATTTTACTCAGCAATGGGAGAAGCAGCTGTGCCCATTCAGAAAATTGCCTCCATGACAATATAGCTCTACAGGGCCTCCAAGGCTCAAATCCTACTTCTTTCTTGTAGCAAACACACCCAGAATAGGCAGGATTGATCTTTCATTGTCATTGTAGAAGATGTGTGATCATGATTTTGGAAAGATTTGAAAATGTCCTCTTGTGGTGCAATGCAAACAGAAGACAGGGTCCATTTATTGTGGGGATATTTCAATACATTTCAGATTACAATTCCAAGAGGCTGAAGACTGGGGTTATAACTTGGTTTTCTTCTGTATGTCTCTTCTCTGGCTATTCAACCACTGGGTTCAGACACACACAATAAAAGAAGCCAAGTGCCTACTTAACCTCAATCTAACAGCCCATGGGCGAGAAGAGTCCAGAGAATAAGGCTACTTCACTGCTCACTGCATCATGCAACTGAACTAGTAATGATGGGCTGGCAAGCTAAGAGTGGTATTGGTGTGTGGGAAACTTCAGTCTACCTTTGGCCCGTGCAACTAAGCAAGGAAATGGGGGGAATTGAGGCTGAACCATAATGTGCCTAGGGTGGTTAACTTTACGCACCAGTCTTTGCTGACAGATGTGTGTAAAGTAATCTTTTGAAATCATCTCGATGAGAACATGCTGAAAACCTGACTCTAAAGCAGTGTAAAGCAGTGTATATAAGCTGCAAGTGTCAAAATGGCAAAGGACTGGAAAGCACTGATGCTTGTTACACAAAACCTGAAGCTGTACGTTCCTTCACTGTGTATATAGCCACATCTGTTTTAAATGTAAAGGCTGCTGTTGCTGCTGACCTTATATACTTTCAAGCATTAGAGTATGTTAGCAAGTGTGTTTTGGAAAGGTTAAAAAAGATGTCGTTTCTTTTTTCAGAAGCTATTAGTTGGATACAAGCAAAGTATTTCAGCCACACGATGTTACTGTAGGAAATAGGAGGATCACTTCAGATTCAGTAATGGCTTGTTCTTCCTGGCACTAAGAATTGTGGCATCTAATTAATGACTATACTCCATCACAATCCCAATACAGATTCACATTTCCATTTATGCAGGTGCTCACAGGATTATCCATATACAATTACCCTGTGGTTGTTCTCCGTAGTTCTGCTGCAAGGTGAGAAATAGTGTTACCAAGTCATTCTCCTTCCTTCTAAACAAAATAGCAAAATGAGAAATGAAAATGAGCTTTTCTTTAGGTGCAATGCCTGGATCTTTGAGGAATAATGAGTGCTAGCAAAAGACAGGATTTATGTGACTAGTGAGGTAAGAGCATCCCTACCAAATGTCTTACCAAACTGCTGGGGAAGGCCTTAAACTGGTTGTGACAGGGGATGCTGGCAAGAGCTTTAACCTGGGCTGATATGGAAACTGTTGACAAACCCTGTCAAAAGGGGTGACTTCGAGTGCCTGTTCACAAATTAAGTCAGACAAGGACTGACTTTAAGGAAACAGGCAGGAAGAATCAGGTTGTAGATGTGGATACCAGCACTGATGGAGTAACTGGCACATGGTAGGACTGGAGATCTCCCTGAGTTTCTTCCACCCTGAACAAGTCCCTTTGATATGTGACCTCCAGTAGTGTTGCTCAGTATTTGCATTCCCATAGAAGGCATTGATCCACGCCTGCTTTCTTGATTCCTTTGATAGTATTTCCCTTTTAAATTATTTTTCATTATTAATTATCAACATTGCCTCTTTCCAGAACAATAACTTCTAGTAAAACTACCTTTCAAGCCTTCTGTTTACAGTAGCATAAATCTGAAATAATATCATGGAGACCAGTGCAATGATCCAAATTTACATTACTGCCATTCCTGTGTGGTTCAAGAGCTTTACAGCATGAAGACTTTTAAAGATGATGGGGGGGGTTAGAGGAAGGGTTTTTTACACTCTGTATTGTCTATATGGATGTACCCATCTTTCCAACCCAGAGAACACCTCTTGAGTTTTTGAACCTCGTTTAAATTCTCTAGAGTATTGACACTAAAGGACTGATTTTGTTCTTGTTTCTGTATATGGGACAAACCTGTTTCCTTTCCATATCTCCTACTTTACATCAGCAGAAATAGGCCAATGTCATGTAATCCCCCCATCTGAGGGAGAATAAAAAGACACAGATTGTCCAAGTCACACAGATGTGACTTCCTTATCTTACACCCTTTCAAATATTAGCAAGCACACAAGATCTTTATATTGTATAATTTATATCTGACACACAAATATATTAGAAAATGTTTCAGCCACTACTGATTGTTCTCATTATTAAAAAAAAAAAAAAAGAAAAAAAAAAGAAAAAAGAGCTAGTCTTAATTGTTGCTATGGTAACTAACACATCTGCCAGGATATGTTGCAGTGGGAAAAGAGTGTGAATTCTGTGAACATTTCCTGTTGTCTTTCCATGGAAAGACTTAGAGCAGGGCTCCTTAGTGGCAACTTTACAAACTCAAGTAGAAGGCACTGTGAAATTGAAAGGCAAGCAGTGTGAAATGAACGGAAAGAAGCACTCTGGTTTAAATAAACAAGCAGAAAGAACATGATTGGCCATTAGAACTCAGTGTCTTGTTAGAAACAAAAGATTTTTGGGATAGAGTTTTAAACACTATCGAGCAGTTTATATAGGTGGCAACATACTAACTTAGTAAAAATTCAAATACCTATACTCAACAGAATTTCCCTTTATGGTTCAGGCCAACTCATTAATATGAAAGGAAAGAAGGAAGGAAGAAGGCAATGAAAAGAGGTTCTTTACTGTTCCCATCATCCAAATGTGGCCTTACGCCGGGTGGCTGAGGAATGCTTGTTTGGAGATTTGCCTGTTCCATGATCTACAATAAAAATAAACAGAATATTTCCCAACCTTTATCTCTCATTGTCAAGAAGATGACCTGCACCTTCCTTTCTCACTCTTCCCACTACCCGTATTTTTGTATTTTATTCTAAAAGAATTTGATGCACTGCTTCTCTATTTATAGCTCAAACAATTCAACTGCAAGGCGGGTGGTTTCTTTGAAAGATAAACAAACTTCTAACAAAACCCCACTGATTCGTAAATGACCAACTCTGCTGACACTGCAGGCTGCAGGGGACTTAAACTACCCTGGGAAGTTAGCCATTTACTGTACTACAGAGTAAGAGCCCCTGTTGTTTCCTTGGCCAGGAACAGCTGGTGGGTTTTATCTTTTTTTTTTTTTCTTTTTCTTTAAAAAAAAAAAATCAATTTCTGTATTGTTTTGTAAATGGATTAACATTTAAGATTTTGTTGCTGTTTAAATGTAATATATAAAACACCATAACTTCCATTGCATCCTTTGTCTGACACACTTATTGATTTCAAATTGTTTTGTGGGAGATTGTTAGCAACTTTTCTCCTTTTAAAATGTATTTCTGAATGTAATGGTTTATTCCCTTGTGTTCAAGACTTTTGACCGTTAGCACTGGGATTTCTTGTCTTATCTTGTTCTTGTTGATGTCTCTCTCTCCCTGAATTAAAGCAAGTTTCTATTCCATTGGTACTTTTATTCCATACAAAAGAGGTAGTAAGGCATATGATTTTGTGCTCCATCTGCTTTCAAACTCAGTGGTCTTCTGAGTGACAAATAACATTGTTTGTCTAATATTTCAAGGGTAAAATACACCTTTGCCAAATGCCACAGTTGCATTTTTGTTTAGAGTCTTGTGTTATGGAAATCACCTAATATTGATGAAATGTAGCCCCTACATCCCTTAGAGAAACCAAGGAGGAGATAACTACGTACGTATGCAGTATTTCTAAGCATCAAGGGTACTTTGAAGGCAGATATGAACATTATCTTGACTCTTTCTCACTTTCAGAGTGGGTTTGTTTCCTATGTTAGACCCGCAGAAATTAATCATGTTTGTTTGAACTGAAGACATTATTGATGTGCCCAGCAAAGATTTTTTTTGCAGCAGCTTCCTCCACTTGAGGTTACTTCATTGTAAGGATGACTGAAGTAGCTATATTGTCAGGAGAAAAGCTTCTGTTCTACATTCTTGGGGGTAAGGAGCAATAAAAATGCTGAAAACCATCTCTGGACCTAGACATACTACACTTGACTACATTTAGCAGAATTATAAAAAAAATCATATATAGGAAAGGAACTGGTAAAAGTGCTTTTACTTGTTTGTTTTTTTTATTATTTCTCATTTTTGTACAAACTCTATGTGCTCTGTGTGTGCTTTGTTAAAAATAGTTAATAAAATTCTATTTTTTTAAATTAAAAATTGA
>JANHGL010016705.1:38719-59708 GCA_024611195.1 Ceyx melanurus
ATTCAAAGTAAAATAATTCTAGTATATTTTCTTTTTGATGAAAATAAAATTCAACAACAACAAAAAAATCACATTTTTTAAAAATCAGATAGATAAAATTGTCATTTACACTTGCAGACATTTTTGGCCAACTTATCAGTTCTCCTAGTCTACGTCTTTTTCCCAAGTAGACTCCACACATTATGTCAGCTGGCTTGTTTTACATGCCTTTTACACTATACATTTGTTTTAAAAAGCCAAAATAACAGGACAGACTGAAAGGTGGGGAATTGTCTTTAAATTACTGGGTTTCATATTCAACATCCCACTGTGTGCATGACAGAACCACAGAAACCAGCAATGTCAAAGACATGAGATCATTCAGCCTTTCTTTCTTAAAATGCAGAATTCTATTTGCTTTGATATTAAATCAAAAGAAACCAAAATGGAACTGCATGTAAAAAATTAAGGCAAATGGTCCTGGCCGTAGAATACAAGTCACTTTAGTATTTTATATTTCGTGTCTCTAAGGAAGAATTTTCTGAAAATACAAATGGGAGTTGGGTGCCGGAGTTGATGGAAATCGGACACCTGACTCCCATTTGTGCCTTTGAAATTCTTGCTTTTATAAATCATTGTGGAATTCCTATGCTATGACAGAATGTAAAAAGGGAGAAAGGGCTTAGAAGTGATGCTTGAAGTTCTCCAAGGACTATAAGGATACCCTTTCTACTTTCTTGCCTTTGAAACCAATTTTCTTGGTTAACTCACTGTATTTAAATATAGCTGCTCTTTTGCAAAGAATTATGATTTTCAAATTATGATAACCAGCTTTCCCGCTGCTGGCCATTCAAAAATCTGCCTTATTATCTTTTTTAAAAAAAACCTGCACTATTGTTTTCACCTATTTTTTTGCTAGTAGTCTGAAGTAGTGAATCTCTGAAAAACACAGGGAGATGAAAGTGTTCTGCAGCTCATTGGGCCAGAGATTGCTGTAATTATTGCAACACTTTTAAGTTACTTTTGTTACTTTCATTTTTTTTTTCATACTGTTTTGAGGCTTTCTGACCAGCTATTATGCTATCCTAACAAGAATGTACAGAAAATCAATGACCTGAAAAGTTCAATGCACTGCAATATGACTTCACTTGGAAATATTGTGCAATATGGTATTACTCATGGTCTAATCCTGCCTGAGTTTTTAACTTGTTGTAAAAATCTTCTTAATGCTTTATAGACCTGCTACAGTGTCACTCTTCCTTCAAAGCAAAATCATTGCTGTAAGATACAGGATAACAACAAGAGATATTCTGATTTCCCATCATTATTTTTTTCATCACATGGAAACCCAAGAGAAATGCCATTCCCGCTCTGTTGTGAGAATGTTTTTAAATGTTTGTTTGTATTCTCCCACAGGATAAAGTTTTCAAGGTCTTAAAACCAGACAGGAATTAATTCAGAAGAATAAGCAATTGTTAAGGGAAAAGAAAGATATTATGAGAAAAGAAGATATTTTGTTTGAGGAAGATGAAATATATATATATTAATTCATTAATAACTGAAAGGAACATAACACCCTACAAATATACTACTTTTTGTATCAACAGGCTTGGACAATTTACACGTTATAATTCTTTAAGGGTTATTTAATGAAATATGTCTCAATTGCTAAGATATTCTTAATAGATCCTGCAATACTAGAACATATCCTGAAGACTGAAAAAATACTAATGTGATAATATTCAGAAAGGATGCGTGGAATCATCTGGTAAGCTTCAGGGCTGTCAGAGCAATGTGAATTTATGGAAAATACGTAAAAGAAAAAGAAATAGGATTTAAGTTGGTGGAAATTCAAAGAATAAAATACCAGCCAGTACTAACTAATGCAAAAATAACTTTTACAAATTTGAATGTCATCTTTGATGAGATTATGAGTTTGCTGGGGATAATTAAAAGACAAACCATATTACTTTGGGTATGCAAATTAGGTATTGCAATGCCTGAAATGACCTCACATGGATATTTACAACACCTGCCTGATATAGCACTTCAGATTGGCTTAGGAAGTGTGTAAATATTTGGTCCAAGAGAGCTGTGTAAGTGTATTGTTGAGAGCTGCAGGCAGACAGGCCCTCTAAGTCAGTCTCACAGCCTTCTGTTGCCCAAAGAGGCAATACTGACCCTCACTGCCCTCACTTCTTCTCTTCCCCACCTTCTCTTTCAGGCCATTCTGTTCTGTTGTCTATGGGGCTTACCTGATGCTTTGGTGAGATAATTCATCATGCAAACCTGAATTTATTTACTGTTTCACTGGGGTGATTTTCTTCTGCTTTATTGGGTGGAATTGATTCATCAAGAACTTAGACAAATGTCAGAGCCTGCATATGAAAAACAGCCAGAGCACCTGGCTGGGAGCTGGCTACAGGAGGTGGAAAGATAAGTCAAGCTGCTTTCTTTGGGCAAGAGATTGCAGTTGAGTCAGCCCTGGCCATTCATTTTGGAGCAAAATGTCCGTTTGGTGCATAAATTGAAGCATCTTCAAAGAAGCACCTTAAGTAAAGTAGATTTGGTGCATCAACTGAAATGTCTCCAAAGCAGTAACTCTATTTGAGCAGATAGGTTCTCCATCATGATAGAGAGTAAGAGAAAAGGGATTTTAAATCTACACTGTATTTTAGAAGAGAAAAAAAAAATCCCCAGAGGAGAGAAAGGGAAGTGCTGGTTTGTGATCCCACAGTCCTGAATAACAGGCTAAGTAGCAATTTTGCACTTAGGTACCTGAACTCTGACAAAGACCATAATAAGTATTCAGATGGACATATAAACACCTGCAGACTTACTCTTTTAAAAGCTACCAAGTAACACTGCAACAAAGAAAATAAATTCACAGAATTCACACACACAAAAAAAGTAAAGCAACGATTAAACTAGACATCAGAAAAAAAAGTCCTTATAGAAAACATTTCATTCTATGTATTTCTAGTAGGATTCTGCAATAGTCTATATAAGGGCTGAGAAAATTCAGTGTTTCATAGTGATGCAGAAGTAAACATGATACAGCTGCCAAAAAATGAGTAATTATTGGCAGAATGATAGATAACGATAGTGACAAGGAAATCCTGCAGAACAATCTGACAAGCTGGGTCTGTTCAAAGAAAGAAGCCTACAGATATCTGCATCTGTATAGCTATTTGCACACATAAAAGTGAGGAACATTATAGAATTAGGGATTGCATCCTGGTAAGCCACTAACCCTAAATTGTATAGCATTGTAGTGTAACAGCAACTCAGTATAAAGTCCTAGTAAGTTTTTGGGACAGAAGAGCAATTGCAACTCTTTCAGGAGAAATAAAAGATTAATACCAACTATTTATGTGGCATTAATAATAGCCAGATAAATTTATGTGTTCTAGTTGGCTTTTTTTTTTAAGAAAAAAAAAATCATAGCAATTGATCAAGGTACAGGTAAAACAACAAAAAAATATTTAAATGCTAGGAGAAAAGGAAAAAAAAAAGCTTTAATTTTGCTATTTCGCTATTTAAATAGCTCAGAGTGTTTCTTTTGTATAAGTCTACACATACATGCATCCTGTAAAAGTTTTCCTGCCCAGAGAAAAAGGCTGTGACTGCAGGACACATATCTTAGAACCATAGGAAATCCACTGTCACCAGGAAAATATTACTTTGTTTTCAATTGAAGGTAATTTCTTCCAGAGGTGAGATAGCTTTCTTCCTAGGACAGCTTCCCAGGTTAATTTGTGCATGGCTCTCCTATCTCGATTAACTCCATGCTCTTCCCTTGGAGCAACTCCACATGCACAGCCATGGCTTGAAGGAAGGTTAAGAGGTGAGTTGATAAGTACCTCCAGGAGCAGAAAATCAGAGGTTTTAAATGGCTATTTAATCTAGCAGCGAGAGCTGTAAGAGAGCGATGCCAAACCCAGGAAAACTGGAAAGCAGGTGCCTACTGTAAACAGTGAAAGGGATTAATCACTGGAACAAATTATCAGTGTGTCGTGGTTTAACCCCAGAAGGCAACTGAGCCCCACAGAGCTGCTCTCTCACTCCCCTCCTGGTGGGATGGAGGAGACAATCAAAGAGTAAAACTGAAAAATCTCATAGGTTGAGATAAAGAGAGTTTAATAAGTAAAGCAAAAGTTCCACACGTAAGCAAAGCAAAATGAGGAATGAATTCACTGCTCCCCATTGGCAGGCTGTTCAGCCGCCTCCAGGACAGCCGGGCTCCACCACAAACTGAGGTTACTTAGGAAGACAAATATCATCACTCTGAGACTCTCCCCTTCCTCTTTCTTCACCAGCTTTAATTGCTGAGTATGACATCCCATGGTAATGAATATCTCTTTGGTCAGTTGGGTCCAGCTGTTCCAGCTGTGTCTCCTCCCAGCTACTCGTGCAGCCCCAGTCTACATGTTGGTGGGTTGGTGTGAGCAGCAGAAAATACCTTGTTGCTGTGTAAGCACCACTCAGCAATAACCAAGACATCCCTGGGTTATCAACACTGTTTTAGGCACAGATCCAAAACACAGGCCCATACTAACTACTGTGAGGAATATTAACTCCATCCCAGCCAAAGCCAGCACATTCTCCACACCTTCCTCCATACCATTTACACCATGCTTAGGTCTCACATGATCCAATACCCTTCACCACTCTTACCATCCTTTTTCACATATACTATTCCCTTAGTCTACGGACCGCCCTTGCAAGTGTTTGTTAAATGTCCAAAAACAGCCAAAAGATGTCTATTGAGTTCAATTAGTCCATGACTTTCAGCTCCATCTGTTATGGTGGTCACTCAGGACAGGAGAGATTGTGTGCAGTTATGAGACACCAAAGACAGCTCATGTTGAGTCGCTGCTACATTGCACTGTTTTTTGTAAAGCTTGTCCTCCACTAATTCATTGCAACAAACTCCTCCCCTTGCCCTTCTTATGGCTTGGAGCTTTCCACAGACTGCAGTCCCTTAGGGGTGCATCTGCTGCAAGTGGAGCCTTAACTGTGTCCCACAGTCAGGGGCACACCTGCTGCAGCACAGACTTATCCACAGACACAGTTGCTTTGAGGTGCACCAGTTTAAATGTGCTCTTCTTCGTGGGCTACAATGCTTTCAAAGACAGCATGATTCCAGCAAAGATCCAAAGATTCCAGCATGACCCACAGCCACAGCCCTTTCAGAAGCAAACCTGCTCCAATCTGCTCTGCTGTGGGCTTGTCCATGACCACACATTTACAGTCAGAGAATCATAGAGCAGTGGGTGTTGGAAAGGATCTCTGGATCCAATCCTCCTGCCAACACAGGAACACCCAGGGCAGGCCACACTGGGATGTATCCAGATGAGTTTTGAAAGTCTTTAGAGAAGTTTTTCCTCACATTGAGGTGGAACTTGCCATGTTCCAGTTTGTGACCATTGCTTGTAAAATCCAGATTTTTGTATTTGAAGGGCCACTCAGTCAGGTTCATTTTCTCCAGTGAAGCTAATCAAGATATGGGGATCTCAGCATTTTACAGGACTGAATGAGTTTTTCTGCTCTTTATGATGGGTGTGGTACATAAGTAAATGCCAATCTTTTTTTTTCTAATATAAACAAAATATTAACACCTGCTCTCATAAAATCAGTAACAAAACTAATATCTGCATCCTCTGAGATTATTAACCAACTTAAGAAGACAGGAAATGATTTATAGAAAATCCAGATGTGTAACTAGTCACCTAATTCATACAAGAACTCTAACATTTTTTTGCAAACAGGGCAAATGCATAGTAAATAATAAATTACGGAACACCAAATATATATCCACTCAAACATTTATGCTTGATACTTTCAGGATTCATAAGCATTTTTGCAAAACATCTGGCTCACTGAATACTCAAAGAACATGACCCTTCAAGAAGCAGTATGTTGATTAACTATTTATTTATGAAAATATTCTTGACTAAGTTTTTTCTTTTTTGTTTGTTTTTTGTTTTTAACTCAAGCAGCTCTAATGGCAAGAATTTAAAGCAAGATCTTAATTAAAACATGAAAGTAAGATCAAATGGTTTTAATTAGAGATGGGTAATATTTGTTGGGTAAAGGAAGTGATTTACAATGTGGTTAGTTAACTCTAGATGTCTCTCAGCTTGAACCTTGTGACTTTTTCCTATAAAAATTACCCAAATCCTGATGAGATTTTGTCATATTTGAGATTTTTGGCATTCTCTGAAAAACATGATTTTGAGTCCTTTAAGGATGCAGTAGCGCTTTTGAGTGCATCTGTGTGCTTAACAAAGTGCTTAAATGTGATTTTTAGAAGTTTCTTTAGAATTAGTCAATTAAATGTCTCCGTTTCACATGTTGAGTAGAGCAACAGTTTTTGTGAAAACACCTTTGTGCTGCTGCAATTAAGCTGTAGATTTGATGTTCAAACCCACAGAGAATTATTACCTATACAAACATTTCCAAGAACTCATAGAGAGCTTTTGGGTTGGTTTTTTTATGTACTTGCCTGAGTCGTGTTAAAAAGATGTATAATTTGATCATGAAACTTTTTAATTATAATATGTAATTGAAACACGTTTCAATTAAAACAAAGCAGTCTAAAACCATAGGGTGTTAGAAGCTTATAAGCAGGGTATAATTTATTGCCACTTTGATGATCTCTAAGACATAAACTTAAATCAATTATAAATAACTTATTTGAAAATGGATACAAGTGAAATTTACTAAATCAAAACCAGGTTTTTTTTGTGATCTGAAAATATATGCATAAATGGCAAGAAAATGTTAATTGACCTTAACCTTTTCTGTGATATGTCTCTTCAGTAACATAGTAATACTTGGCACTTATATACTATAATACCTCTTATCTAAAGATCTCAAAGAGCTTTACAGAAACTAATTAAATCTCACAGTGCTTCTTTGACGTAGGCATATGAAGTATTAAATAGGTGATTAAATAGAAACTGAGAAGATAAAGCAAACATTTTTAAAACAGGGTGCCTAACATTTAGGAATGAGACCCTAAATCTGCTTATTGTGGTACCTTATTTTCATTAAAACTACACTTCCCATTGATCCTAGGGCTCTAATGACTCATAAGCACAGAGATTTTGATTCACAAGGTTTTTGATGCAAGAATTTGATTACTTTGCCCTTTAAAATACCGAATAAATTACAGGCAGACAGCACAGAATCTCCTGCTTGGTGGGAAGAAAAAGATCCTCTCACCCTAACACCTCCTGCTTCTGCTAGCCCTCAAAAGACAGAATTTGGCTTCTGTCTGTGGCACAACTCTGGGACATATCACCATTCAAAACACTGGGATGAACTGTCTCCTAGAGGTGGTTCTCTCCATCAATAGGAATATTCTTGTTAACATATGTTGCAATCTGGATAACCATAAAATCTTCCTGCCTGAACAAGGTCTGCACTCACAAATCTTGGAAATGCAAGGTGTTTCCATGCAAGGTGTAACCACATTTGCGAGGATGACTGTGATGGTGTGTGTAAATATTGCACCTTATTTCCAAGATTTCCTGCCTGAGGAAGCAGTGCAATGTCAATTCAAATAGAGGTACCTGTACAGGATGGGCACTCTCTCTTGCATGTAATTCATCCATGATGAATTTGAGGAGGAAGACTTAGTCTTGCCAACAACCAAGCATTCCCCCTTGGAATTAATTAGGAATATAAGCAGGGGTGAGAATTTGTGTTAGTACAGAGCTCAGAAGTGTTCTGGGTGAGTGAGAACAGAACTAATTCTGTTCAGTGATTTTACTTTTCAGCTCTGTTCTTCTAACTGCACTGTCTGAAGTCAGCAGCTGTTTTCACAGGCAGTGATAACACCCCGTGTTCATAGTTAGCACCAAGGGTTGGTGTGCAGACCAAGGCCACTGCTGGATCTTGAGCAGTGTTGTGTGTTCCTAAATCCAGTACCAGAATCCAGCTCCTGAGCACAGCTCCCATCTGCTGCTGGGCCCAGTCTAGGACTCCTGGAGCCTGCTCTACAGCATCAGTGGTGACAGTGACATAATTGCCATCGGGGGGAGTTGGAGTCAATATTGGCTTTCTATATATTTGTATTTATTCCATTTTATTACTATTATTATAATTCTCATTAAAGCTGTTCTGGTTTCCTTTTCTAATCACTGAGTCTCTCCCCTTTATTCCCTTTCTATTCCTCTTTGGGGGAGGAAGGGGGGTTAACAGAGAGCATCTGTTATAGGTGTAAGGGGCTGCCCTGACCCTAAACCATGACGAGAAGTCTGCAATAAAAACTAGCAGAGACTGGATACCCATCAGCACTCCCACAGTCAAGGGGAGACAGGTAGTAATTTTTTTTCCAGAACCTTGGTCCCCAAGAGTCTTCTCAGGGGATGTAAGATAAATTTTGTGTTCTGGGTTTCAAGTGACCTGTTCCAAGTGCCCATTCCAAGATGCACAGATACTCTCTTGTTTTCACAGGTTTCACTATCTGTAGATTAACAGTGTTACAGTTCAGTGAAGATCTCAAGCTTATATACTTTTGTCTCTTATACCTGCACTACCTGTCTCTCTTGTTGATTTTGTTTGGTCTTTTTCTTCTCTACTATAGTTTTTAACACAAGTCACTAAGGCTAAAACAAATACAAACTGTTCATATTTGGAAACCACCAACTAAAAATATCATCAGTTGACAGGCTCATAAGCACTTTGCAGGACTGGGCCACCTTTATTTTATCACATAGTGCATCAGCAAGAAATGGCAATTGATAGGAACATGACCTAGCTTCCCTTGTCAGAAATGGAGATTTATTTTGAGTTTATTTTCATTTTTGAAATGGAATTTAGTTTGTTTGGTGGAGCTGTAGAAATACTGTGTGACCTCATTGTATCCAATAAAAAATGAAACTATCAAATTTTTTAAAGTTTCATGTCTTTCTGGGTGAAGATCACTGAAGAGAAAATCTTTGCAAAGAATCAAATGCACTTCTGGGTATTTTATTAAAATAACAAAAGACAAGTTCAGAAAACACATCTTATGTTCCTGTCACTGTGAAATCCTTGAACTGGAGTATTCATGGCAGAATAGAACCAGCTGGAGCTATGGAGCATAATTCTGGTCGTAGCTTACATTTTTATAGCTCCAGGGGCCAGTATCGTACAATGCATGTTTGGCACCACAAAAGACAATAATAAATTTTTATGCCAATCTTTGGGTTTGTTGTTTGTTTTTGGGGGTTTGGGGTTTTTTTTATTTTTTTTTTTTTCTGTTCATCATGTAAGGAGCAGACGCTTTTTTCTAGGTGTCTCCAGGTACACAAGTATGATTAATACATTCCACATTATTCAATTACATAGCTGACACATTTCCTAAAATGTCATGTTGAGTATTTCTTTACGAGCTTGGAGCCTATCCCTGAAAGAGCTCAAAAAAAAAAAAAAAGAGAAAAAAGAAAAAAAATCAGAGCCAACTGAGGTACAGTCTTATTGCCTCAGATTAATTTGCCTTTTCTCATTCTAGTAACAATAGAGTTTGGCTGGATCAGCAAATTGTGGAATTAAACCATTGCATTATCTATCAGTACTCCTTGAAGAGTGCTTTTAAAGTTAGCCAGCTCCTCAAACGGATTAAAGTAACCTAATACACCATGAAAGAACACCCTAAGTGCACCCAAAAGATCATTCGCAATTGAACTTTACATTCTCTTTGAAATAAAGATCTTATGCAATACCATCAGCTGTTTGGATGCTAATTAATAACTGGAAGGACAGCTGCTGGTTCAGTTGTTTATAAAGATTTATTTACCAGCATGACCACTGAGGAAGTCAAAACCCGAGGTGTAGATTATGTTTTTCAGCTAGATTTCCAATTGTCCATTCTGTTATTTTACAAATAATTCCTATGTCATTACCTGTGCTGAAACAATGCAAGATACATGCCTGAGTATTCAAAATTCAGGGAATGATGCAGATTTCAGCTGAACTTTGCCCTGCTGCAAATGAGTGCTGGGATTCCAGGCTACAGCCTCTTCTAGAGACTAGACAAAGTCTCCTTGTTCAGCACCCATCTGCAACAGCAGCCGCCTCCGCTCGGCGAGGGGCTCTATTTCAGGTTGACTCTGAAGACCTGCACCACTCATCTATTTGTCCTACTTGTGTGGGCTTGATTAGCATAGCAGCAGAGAGGCTTGCAAACCACATCTGTTACCTAATGATATTGCCTGCTGACACATTCATATATCTTTCAGGGAGTCTTTTCTACCTCTGCTCACAGCTGCTTCCAGTTCCTTTCTAGTCCCATTCAAGTGGAGTTTTGCATAGCTGTGTGAGGCTCACTGTGACTTGGATCCTAATTCTCATTTCACCGCCTCTGTGTGTGCATTGTACTTGCTGGAGATTTACCTGAGCTTACTGCTTCTGGATTTCCATGGGAAGTAGCTAATTGTAGGGGATTTTTAGACCAACTCAGATAAGGAACTTTTTTCTTCCTCCTGCCCAGCAAAGCAGTTTGCTGCTCATATGGGACCAACGGTCAGCTGACAGAAATAACCCTTTTGGCATCAGTACAGCTTGGCAGACTTACATCAGCTAAGCAACTGGATTTCCAAGGTGTGCTGAAGGCCTATCTTCTCATACAGGCTTTTGCTTCTCAGATTGTCAGAAAGACAGTGGACTTAACTTCCGCTGTTGATTTGACCTTTAAAGCCTAGTCCCAAATGCCACTCTTCCCCACCTAAAATGAAGAGTCTGCTCAACCTCCTCCAGTCTGGGAAGGGCTACAGGACACCTCCCTTGGCACCTGAACTCTATCACACACCCCAGACCAGGGATAACTGAGGCAGCTGCAGAGCTCACCTATTTCCAAAGATATCCAGGGAGAGGCCTTTGTCTTGAAACACAGTTTATAAGGTTGTGGGTTTTTTTCCACTACTTGTTGCTATTAAGAATTTGTTGTGGATAGTTTTATTTGCAGGATTGGATACATCAAATAATTGTAAGGACACCTGTAGGTCCAGGAAAGACTACAAATATGAACATTTATTTTTGATTGCTCTATCTTAATTGTATAGCCCTGAAGAGATTTTCTGATAGTAAATGTTTTCACCTAGTAAATCAAGCTAGACACACAAAACTGAGCTATACCTCACAGTAACCAACTACACTAATCATTTTTAAAAAGCTTGCCTGGCCCCAGTTTTTAAAACTGCTTTTATATATCATAATTTATGACCTCATATCTTGTAACTTGTTTAATGTGTCCCTTCTGATTGTTCTAGTGCTCAGACATTGAGTGATGCTTGAAATCAAATGAATAGGAGCCTTATTCTGTGCACTGCTTGCTAGGCTGTCCTTGCAGTAATAGAGAGAAAACAGTAAACTGCATCATTGAAAACAGTCCCTTATGGTTTAAGGTGTCCCTGTCAAATAATCCCATTCATAAATCTGTTAAACTCTGTCTTCAAAGCAGTTAACTTTCTTATCCCACCCCTTAGCCAGGCTTCTCTGAGTGTTACAACTTTGCATCTCTTTCTAGTTTATATCTATTTGTTCTTACATTATGTTCACAAATAGTGTTCACAAATGTCTTATATTGCCAAGTAATTGCAACAAGCATCATTTGACCTGTCTCATAAAGTACATAATTAAAGATAAGAGATGTAAGTCACATTCTGTAGCCATGTGACCTTGCTATGGGCCTTTAGAGCATGCAAGGGAGTATCTGTTTAGGCAGCATGATGAATGAAGAAAGTCTAAATTCATATCAACTGCAGAAATAAATTTCCTAATGTACACAGCACTGAACACAATTACAGAATGCAAGAAGGTTTTGTGTACTTTCTGTTTCTAAATAACATGGTCAGACTATTTCCCATATTGCTAGCTCAAATATCAATAGAAGAATATAAACAGGTTCCTGAATACTAGCAAAGACCTAAGCCCCTGCTTGGGCTTTCTGAGGCATGTCTAAAACTGTAGTCAGGTAAAATTTCCTACTGATCCATGAAATGCTAAAGTTTAAACAGTACCATTTAGCTGCAACCACCTGTTTCAATTAATTCTCTTTCCTGTTTCATGCCTTGAAAGCTTTCTTCTTTCTCTTTATTTCACTCTGTCAAAGACCACAGATGTTTTATTTTTGCTGCAGCCCTGTTATGCTTTCAGTAATAACAAGAGGTGAATTCAATAAATCTACAAAACACAACATACATGGGCATCCATCATCACTTGCAAAATATGTAGGCATAGTTGTCAGATAAGAGAAACAATCCTAAAGGACTTGGCAAGACAACAACCAGACTTGTGCTGTACTTGCAGGACACCACTTTCAGCTACAAGCTTAGGGAAGGAAATACAGTCTCGTAAGTGAGGCACTAGAAAGGGAATTGAACTGCTGGTTATAATCCTTGCTCTCCAGCTGGCCTGGCAGGCAGTATTTTACCTTCCACTCCATCTTGTGAATTTATGCTGAAATCTCTCTTTGCTTAATGTGTGGGGCATCACCTTTGGCAAGAGCCATTCAGTATAATACTCGTACGGGCAGTAATCTAACACCAAAATGGTATTAACAGCTTTTCACATTCGTGCTTGAAGCAGAGGCACTGTATTGAGCACTGTGTGACTAGCAGGACACAACATAAACATAAGATGATAACTGGCTGCAGTGGAATGAAGGACTGTCTCAAATATTTTCCAAATCCTGAGTTAACATTTATTCCCCATCTACAGCTGTCATACGATGTGAAGGCATCCTGCTGCTGCTGCCACCTCAGCACCATCCCTCCCCTCTGAGCTGTAAGTTCTGCTACACATAAACTGAGCTTCTCTAAGGAGACATGCAGTCCCTTGAATTGTTCTCTCCACAATACAGACCCTTACATTTCTAAGCAAAAAGAGAGAAAGGCAAATTTATCATTTTATAAACGAAGAAACAAGATTATCTTGCTTTGCATTGTTGTGCAGGAGAACCACGGTGGTACACTGAAGACCTGGTTCTGTCTGTTTGCATTATCTACAGGGTGCCTTTGCATCATCCTTTGAGTTGTTCTAGAAGACAGTATCTCCAGCTCATTCAAGTATCATATTCTTTCTATAGACAACCTATACCCAGGTTTCAGCATTATATTCTCCATAGAAAACCTACAGACCATTTATCCAGGATGGCTTCTCTATAGAGCATCCTGAATCTATCAGCAGGTACTTTGCAAGCTTGCAAAATATCTTCTGTGACACTGTGGCATTCTATCATAACATCATAACCATCTGACCTCTCAGAATTTTGGCTGATATCAGTTTTACATCTTGTCTTCACCTTTACAGTAATTTATCTTGAAAATGCCTACCCTTTACTCCAGCAGAAAGAACCCAGAATTAATTCTCCTGAATCTCCTCTTATATAAGCAACATGCATTAAATCCTAACTCCACCATCACCCTCCTAAAACCAGCACTTGTGTGAAATCTTTGTCTGGTTTTGTCTATTTGAGTATATGTAACACCTAACTAGTGCCAGTGTGGTAAACCCTGAGACGCTGATATTCTTCAACCAAATTTTTGGATATAAGACTTTTGTGTTTAGAAATAATTTCCTGGGACTGCTCATTGACAAACCAAGTTTTTCATTATTCTTCTTGTCTTTTTCAATCAAGGTGTTGCAATTATATAGCATGTATTTCTACATTTTTAATTCAGCATGAGAATTTTTTCATAACTCTTGGCCAGACTCAGTGCAAGTTCAAAATATAAAGAAGGTTTAGTGTTGATTTTGCTAGGGACAGATAGATAAATACCTCTTAATGTTGCTCCAAAGGGGCAATTATAGGACAAATCATCGAATCTGAAAGCCTCTTGGCTTTATCATGAAACAGGTTTGAAGCTGAGCATTAGATCTACATAAGCATTATTAACGTTTACTTCTACTGCTAAAATCTGGGGTCTGTGGAAGAAGGTTTCAGCTTTTTTTTTTAATTGTAAAGTACTTTGCACATGCAAAAAAAAATATTTTCTTTAAAATAGGATCAGACTCTAATGAAGTAATGAGATTTGCCTAGAAAACATAAATGGCAAATCCAAATATCGTGATCAAAACAGCTCTTTTTATTAAAAGAACTCTGAAGATGCTGGTTTAATAGCTCCTAATACAACTGCAGAAGTTAGAAAATAGAGAAGATCAAAGAAATAAACCCTTTTTTTCTCTTCTTTTTTTTTTCTTCTCCATTTCAGGGAGACAGGTCATGCAGCTCAAGGAGGAAATACCACAATGCTACAGGGACCACCACTGATATCACAAGACAATTAGTACTACTTTCTTTTCAACAAAATTATACACAGCTGTGAAGTTCAAGGCACATAGCAAAACTGAAATTCAGATTACTTCTTGGAATGCTTAGAGGTAGATTTCAGTTACTCACTTTAAGCACCAGTCTTCATTTATTACTTTTACACTTATTTTTCCACACACTTCTCTCTGGCTGCAGCCAATCATAACAGCAGCTGTCCTTGTAGAAACAGGTATATGGAACTTAATACAGGGGGAAACCAACAGGTATCCAAGGAAAAAAAAATCCAACTGCCTTTTGATGTACGTGTCTCTATCTACATTGCAATCTGGAGGTGGGTGGCTATCCTGTGTAGATATACTCAAATTAACATCATTCTCACTGTGTCTCCATGGTAGCAAAGACTTCCTGTGAGATGTAAAATTCTGCAAGATTTGGGGTGTGCATGTCTGAGTTCTACATCTGTCAAATTAAAGCTCCCTTGGAGATGTCCATGTAAGATGCCATCACTCAAGAGGTTTGAGTGTATTTTTTTTGTTGCTATTGAGGGCTGTCACTTCTGAAATGGTGATTAAGTCCTTAAATCTTGAAAAGGAAATTAAATCTGAGGTGCTTGCCCAATGAGAGGCAAAGTCCAGGAGAGCTTTTATCAGTCTGGATGTTCAAACATTGAGTCTGTGAAGAAAGAGACACATATGTGTAGTCCTGATTAAGATACCTAATCTCTATAGACATCATTCTAGTGTTCAGTGTTATCCTGTAGATTGGTCTACTCAATATTTGACATTGCTCTTCTCAGATGTTTATCTCATTAAATTTGTTGCATTGTAAACCTATGTATCCTACCTCCAAATATGGGGGTTCACTTTGCAAACCAATTACATAAAAATATAGATGCTACATCACTTAGAAAAACTGACAGATTTTATTCTGCTTAGACCTCAGACCCTAAAGTATCCCCATGCTGCTCATCCTCAAAGATAGAAAGATGTATTTCATGGGATTTTTCTCTTCACTGACAGATCTTGGTATTAGTCAATGGTTATCACAGGAGAACAAAGGTCATTCCAATATATCTGATCTAGTAGCTACTTTATTGAGTTTTAGACAGTAAATTTAGTTATGTAGAATATTTAATAAGTGCAGGTGGATGGCAGCAAAAAAATAAATAAATTAGTATGGGATAAAAATATTATAGTTTAAGTTTACTGTACATATCTTAAATGTTATATGCATGCAAAAACCAGCACTTACAAACTCATCAATATCTGGTATTGCGTAAGGGATCTCTCAGCTTCAAAAGGTAACCTTGAGAGGTAACCCTGCTCAAGAGGAGATCACTACCACACAGTCAGCTGCAATGGAGGCAGAGCAAAACAGACCCTGATGGCTGCAGATATTTATAGTGTAAAGTGATTGATTTGATGTCAGATTTTCTGCTATGTTAATGAACTTTTGCCTGCTTATCAGCTTGGTTTCCAACCAAACCTTTTTTGGGTGGTTTGGTGCTGTGTTATCACTGATAACCTCACACAACAAGATTAACTGTAATTAGGCCTACCAGCTCAGCATCTGCCTGAACCAAAGTTCAGTTTGTTCAAAGCAGAAGAGTGCATCCATCTTACTCTCCACTCTATGACTACAGTCAATCCACTTACAGAGTGGTGGTACAGTCACTGCTTGCCTCTGTGACATAGTGTGGTGAAGACATCACCTTTCCAATAGTCTGGTATAGAAGTTAATATATCCGATTTTCTTATTTATAACTTCAACGTGTTCACTCATAGATATTATATGTTGAGATAAGGCACCATAATTTGATATATAAGCAAAGGTTTAACAATAAATGCAAAAGTACAAAGATTAACTAGAGCATAATCAAGTATAACATCAAATTCAAAACTTCAGTTGCTATTGAAGCAGTTTCAGAGGAAGACTACAGAAATGATCAGGTGTCTGGAACACCTGCCCTGTGAGGAAAGGCTGAGAGAGCTGAGTTTGTTCATCCTGCAGAAGAAGGCTCTGGGGAGACCATACTGCAGTCCTTGAATACTTAAAGAGAAGAATATATTGTAATCTGAATAGGGCTTCTAGTGATACAAATAGCAGTAATTCAGTTTGAAACTAATAGAGGGTAGATTTATCCTAGATAAGGAAGACATTTTTTACATTGAGGGTGGTGAGACATTGGACCAGGTTGCCTGGAGAGGTGACAGATGACCCATTCCTGGAAATATTCCAGGTCAGGTTGGATGGTGCTCTGAGCAACCTGCTCCAGCTGCTGATGTCCCTGCTCACTGTAGAGGGGTTGGACTAGTTGACCTTTAACTGTCCCTGCCAACCCAAATCAAATATCTCATTATATCAAAAGCAGGGGTCTTAATGTAATGTGGGAGTTCTCCTTTGCAAATAACAATTATGATCTGTCTCAAAAAAGTTGCCAGTTCTAAGAGACTCCATTAGTGTTTTTTCCAGGATGCTACACCTAAACACAGTCAAATTCATCACTGATGTAACCCAGCGTGACTGAGAGAATTATACTGGAGATTAATTTGGCTCCTCTGCATTTAACAGCATTTCAAGAAAACACTTCGGAGAGGCAGCCCTTGAGTTTTTTTGGTTCTTTCATTCCTGTCTCTTCTTTACATTGTGGAAATGATGAGGAAATTGCTCCTGTGTTATTATGCAAAACCTTATTTGTCAATCTCTTAAAAAAATCAGGAAACATTCAAGAAAGCCAGGGAGGAAGTTCATACCAGCTTTAGTTAATCTGCAGAAAATCCGGCCTACATGACTCCTGTGTCACTGCTGCTCCTTTCATCTATTCTTTATAAGGAATCTATTGAACTTTAATTAATATGAAAAAATCAGGTTTTCATCTGATTTAAATGTGACTGACTTCATGCTGCTATTAAAAGTGGAAAAAAGTTGAAGTGGAATGAAAACAATACAGAATGTCTGGATTCAAGAGGGAATCTCAGAGCCCACAGAAAGTGTAATCTTACAAATCTGTAATGCTGTGTAACAGATAAATAGAGGAATGCCAGAAATTCATTTATATAGATGTCTGTGATAAGAATAAGAGAGTGACACATGAAATATCTATATTATTGTCAGCCTGGAAAGTTTTCTGAGAGTTAATCTCACTCTTTCCAGCCAGTTTGCAGCTGGTTAAGGGCCAGGATATGAATTAATGCTGTACGAGTTTGAAATAGAGGACAGAAATTCCATGGACACATTACCATTTTTGTCAGCACCATCCCAGCTACTCTTACAAGTGCTGCAGGTCCAATTATTGCTTCTTGCTACACAGTGAAGAACTTGTTGCTAGAATACTACGTCACATTTATCCTCAGTTTCCTTAAGTCTTCAAAATAGACTGTTATTTATGCATCCAGAAATAGCACAATAAGGAGTGAGTGTTTACAAGATGGTAGCTTACAAATGTACAAATGCTTTAATTTACATTAAGAAATAGGTAAATTCGTAAATAGGTAAACAGGTGTATTAGTGAAAGATTTCCCACAGCAGCCTTTATTTCATTAAATTCTATTTTAAGCAAACTACTCACTAGTATTAGTTAAGGAGATTCTGCTTCTACTGCTTTCACTACTTACTTTTAAGGAATATTTATAAAACTATAGGTAAAACAGCCAGGGAGTACTGCTGTACCTGCATGAGACAGGGGAAGAAGCCTCTCCTACCACAGCCTCTACAATCATGTAGAGACTATTTCTTCATATGTACAGCTACCAGATACACATCTCAACATAAATAATTTTAGCATATTAAAAAGCAATCCAGACCATAAGCCAAGCAGTCAGTAAAGCAGGGATGTTTCTAAGTAGATTGAAGGCTTTCTCCACCTCTGCCAAAGCCACCTGCACTCTGACTTTTTCAAAAGAACAAGGCTGGACTGAAGCTGCTGCTAGAGTGATTTTTAAACTGGTATTCCTGCAAAGGAACCAGTGAGATAACATCCATTAGACAGTGGTTTTAGCATTTGATATCACTTTTACTATCACTAAAGCTGCTCCCAATAGAGTCAGCACCAACATCCAACTGGTCTAGCATTGTAGGGAGCATGAAGAGAAATTCTCAGCAAGATGCTAATGTTATGCTCTATTAACTCTCCCTTGTTCCCAACTAGATACCCCAAATTGTCTTTCAAATTTTCAAATCAAAGCTCTGTTTTGAGAAGTGAAATTCTTGTTTCACATGGAATTAAACATCTGAAAATGTTAAATTAGACAAGGCTGTGATAAAGACTGAGTCTGGATTTATCATCCTCTCCATGCTAGAAACCTGACCATTTCAGCCTAAGATAATACAAAGAGCTTTGTACAGTTTCTGAAGTATGTCTCTACATGGGACAGGCAAGCATGGATTAAAAGGATTCCTCAGTCTTTCCATCTTGCTGCAGTATCCTGACGGTGCAATATGAGTGTGTACTGAGAAGAAAGAGATCTCTAGAAGGCTGGAGGGTAACCTTCAGCAGCAGCAACAAACCTCCAGAACATGCTGGGCTGATCTAGATCTGTTTGTAATCCACCTTGCTTGGAATTTGTCTCTGTCACAAGGGAAAGGTATGTACACCCTTGGTCCTGATGCACAGAAATCATCACACTTCCCAAAAGGAAAGACTTGAGGCTCACACTAATTTTGGAGGATACACGGGTCCACAGGGGCACAGGACCACTGTACAGACTTTTAGGAAATGCTGGGAATTCACAGGCAGTGACTCTCTCAAGTACACGATCTTCAGAATTGGCTAAGAGGATACCCTGTGGTGCTCTCTAAATCAGGTGCTCCCTACACATGTCACTCATTCTTCTGTCAGGGCAATCAAGACACTGCCACTTGCAGCCAGAGGGCAACATTACACGGACCATTGGGAATTTACTTATTCTGCCTCTTGGAGCAAGGCCCAGATCCTCAAGAAGCATTCAGCAACTCCCTTCTAATTTAAGTTCCTCTGAAGATGGAGGTTCAGGCACTGCCAGAACTCATTCTACAACAGAAATGACCCTTTGAGTAAGGGCAAACAATAGCTTTCCACATTGTTATCTACTAAAATTGTATTTAGAGATATTGTAAGCTATCAGGAGGATAACACATCTCAGAACAATTTGATAAGAACTTAGATAATGTTCATTTTCCAAACAGAAGGAGGATTACTGCTAAGAATTGTTTCTAAAGAGTCAAGGCAAGAGATATAACAGTGAGCCATGCAAAGAGAGAGTCTACTGACTAGTTTATTAGGGTTTGGGGGGTTTTAGTTTTACTTACCATTGTTTATCATAGATACTCTAAGGTTGAAAAAGCATCTTTTTATTGTCACTCGCATTGAAAACTGTCTAGAGGATTCTAAATGATAGGTAATGAAAAACAAAGTTGAAAGTTGCTGGGAGGTATCTAGCAGGTACTGCAGGAGTCAGGTCAGGCCTTAATGTCTTCGTTTTGGTCCAGGGGAAAAGAGTAAACAGAATACTAATGAAAGTTGCAGATGGTACTAAAATCAGCAAAGGTTATCAAACCCAGCGAAATAATGCAAAAGGACTTGAACAGGTTAGGAATGTGGGCTTAAAGCAAAATTATGTTTAGCCTGGAAAATTGCAAGCTAATCCCACTAGAGGAAAAATAATTAATGTTGAGTAGCAAAGGGAGGAAGGTATAAAGAGCCTGAAATGCAGGGTTATTGAAAGAGATCTGGGGTGAAAGAAAACTTTAAGTTAGAGATAAATTTGCAGTGTGAAGCAGAAAGAAAAAATGTTGAGATAAAGACTTAGGCAAAATTCACGTGTCATAAAACAAGATGAAACATCGTAGCTTTGTGCTTGGCAATATCTGACAGAATATGACTAAATGAAAGCACCTCGGTACCAGAGGGCAAAGTACAAGGAGTGAAGTCATTCTTTCCTTCCCTTCAGGGATAATTGTTTTCTAAGGACATAATAAAGAAGATCTTGAATAAGTCATGTAAAAGTGGACTTCAAAAAATGATGTGGAAGTGGGCATGTCTCTCCAGAAATAAATATTTTCTTCTGCTGCTAATACTTTGATTGTACTTGGCCAGAAAGAAGGAGATGAATTTAAAGAGATCAAAATCAAGATCTAGTAGCCGGTGTAGCAGCCACACAGAGAGGAGACATAAGCTTTAGCACTCCAGGCATTCGAAGGCAGGAGTAGGCAATTTTAGAGCTGTGCAATAATAAACTTTGGTAAAATTGGAAAGTAAACTAGATAGCACAGCAGATCTTCCACACTTGTAACTTGTGCTACTTCTTACTGACTTAAGCTTTCCCATAGGATAAAACTTGATTTCTAGGAAAGTAGATTTCAAACTCATTCAGTCCCCTGAAAGGGATTGATACAGTGCTTTCATGTAGGATAGGGATATTTTTTTTGGTCAGGTCATATTAGTCTAGTTAATATGATAGATCACTAGATACTAGTGAAGGTCAGTCCTAGTACTTAATTATTTACTGCTTCTTCTAGACAGCTTTGGAAATAAAGTAGTAGTGCACTGCAAGGGAATCTGTCCTTTTTCCTGTTCCCAACTTTGTCTCTGTAGGAAAATTCCTTAATATCTTTTAGACTTGATAACAGATAATAAGTAGTACATGTTAACAGAAACTGCTGACAATGTGTGGAGTTTTCTATAGAAGAGAGGAGCTGGCAAGTCTGGCAAAATCCCCTAGAACCACTAAGGTGATACTATACAACCCTGCTTTACCAATGCATAAATGC
>JANHGL010016705.1:63035-108531 GCA_024611195.1 Ceyx melanurus
TTGTTCATTCGTTTGTTCGTTTGTTTCGTTTGTTTACTCCTTAATTCTCTGACACTATAAAGTTTTGGTGTTGACCTTCTCATATTAGTAACAGTAGACAAGTTTTTTTATGTTTTACCCTTACAATCTATGAGTGAGAAACACTCAAATATTTCTTCAGCCAATTAATAAGTTCCCTTCTGCTCTGAGGCTGTTAAGAAGAAAATATCATAGAAGTCTGTTATGAACACCTGACCTTGATATTGGTTATCTACTCACCTTCTATTTACAGCACTATGGAAAACATCCCATTTTGCCTGAGCCAAGGCTGCTATCACAACATTGCAAAATTTCTGAGTATTTTTCTTTCTCTTTTTAACTGTTACCACCTGGAAGTTTCCATGGAATATCAAATCATCAGTTGATATCCTGTTGAATGTAACCAAACATCAAAGGAAAGCCCCAAGCACGTTGTGAATAGAGGTGGCACCTTTACCTGCAACATTTTTTTTTCCTGTGAAGAGTGAGAACTTATTCACAGCATCTGTCTCTCTTGTCTTAGGGCTTTACTTCCAACCCACAAACTATTTTTATGACACGAGCATTTGGAAGGCTAACGTACAAATATGGATTAATTTAGCATTTGGAAGTTTAACACACGAGTATGGATTAATTTATCAAAGCACCAAATTCTCTAGGTTTTTTTCTTTTTTTTATACATTAGCCCCCTTTGATTGGAAGACAGCTGCATGTACTGAAGAGACAGAAACACAGGTATGAAAAATTAATTCAACCACAGGCAAGGCAACAGGGTAGAACTAAGATGTGTAACTGCCATTTATTAAATCACATAAGGTATAGATTTTTTTATTCCTCAATAAGAAATACTTGTAAGCAAAACCGCACATTATAAAAGGATGATCTTTTAGTGAAAACTGTAATAAGACTTTTTTTTCAGATAGAAAACCAAACAAAATTAAGAGAATGTTATCCACAAGGCAATCAGAAGTTTAAAATGCTACTCTTCACTTTACCAAACCATTTTTATGGGCTAAATTCTGCTGGGAGAAGGGGAGATCTCCTGAGGGGTGCTTTTTTTAGCCTAGGGTAATTAACATATATAGGTCATCACATCAGATGTAGAAATCCTCCAACAACACACTACTCCTGAAATAATGCACTGGATTCAAAGACTACATAGAACCGTGCACAAAGTGCTCCATTAACAGCAGGTGGTGTACAAAAAAAAAAATAAATCCTATTTTAAAAAGATCTTTTAATTACTGTATATCTTTGTTTAGAAGCCACCTTCAACCACCTTTTCCTTGCAAGCTGCAGGGGAAAGCAATTAAATGTATGAGAAAGCCACCCTCAATTGAAAACTGCAGGAGGAAGCAATTAGTGTAACAGCAGCTTTACCTTGTACACAGAGAAATACGGTACATGAAGTCACCCGAGGCTGCATTTTACTTCAACATAATTAATACATCTCGTAAATCTTAAAAGCGTGTGGCTGTGACTATTGAAAGTTGAAAGTCCTAGCTGGCTGTATGGCCCGTGTTGATTCCCAAGTCTCCCTGTAACAAGGGAGTTGGCTGTTTAAAAAAAAAAAAATAGGTTTTTATCTCTTGGCTGAATAACTGACACCTCTAAAATCCCTTTACACAGGTGAAGGGTCTCCATAGGGCTGAGGGAGCCCCTTTGCTCTGAGGGGGAAGGAAGGCACAGGGTTTTATTTATTTGAAGTAAGGCCATTTAGATAGACCTGGCTACAAGAAAAAGAGAAAGGAAACTTTCTGGTCTCATTTGGTATTTGTAGAGTTTACAAGTGTTGATTTTAATACTGGGACTAATCCTATACTAGGCTAAAATCCTTTTATCAACCTTTTTTCCATTACAGTAAAGCAGGGTCTAGATATAGTGCAAAAAGGGATTTAGAAGGTTTGGTGTATTGGGTTTTTTTTAAAAAAATAAAAAAGGAATGTAAGTTTATAGAATGTTTTCAGTGTTAGTAGGACCTAATCCCTGATGGTTAATGGCATGGAAACTTGTAAAAAAGAACCAAACAAAACAACAACAAACAAAAAAACCACAGCCTAAAACAGTCAGTATGATCTCTGCTGAAGTTAAAGGCAAAAATGTTCCTGACTAAAACAAGACCAGAAAACACTCTACAGGGTTTTGTAAAGGATACAAAGGTTAATTAGATACTTTCTGTTGCATTATATAGTAGGAAACCTCCATTAATTACTGCTTCTTTAATTTAACTGATTCATTAAAAACTGACTATAGTACCACAAAGTATCATCTTTCCCATAATACCTAATTCTACATTCCAAAACCTAAGACCCTTAAACAAAATTAGATTTTAACAGAGACACTGACTGGTCAATAGTAAAATACAGCACCACTACAACCCTAAAATGAATGAAGCTTCCACTGGCTTCAGTTGGACACTGTTCTAAACACCTCAGTGTTTGTTCTTTTCTCTTCCAGTGTCCTACATTACAGGAGGAAAGGTTGATATTAACAGCTTACTTTACCAGTATTTTTATTTCAAGATAATAGCAAAAGTAAGCTGTTGCTATAAATGTTTGATTTTATGAGCTCTTGTGCATTTTTCTCAACCAATTAGTCAAATTGCCTTCTTGACTGTATCTCCTTGCTAAATCTAGCAGGTTTACTTTTTGTTATTTAGTGTGCTACTGTATTCCATTAAAGGCAAAGTTCAATTATTTGTCTTTTGAAGGTCTGAGTGCCTTGCTTAAAATGCCAAGTGCATTAGAAACAGGCCACCCTTGACTTTTGCAAGGAGTTATAGAAGGATAATAAGTTAGTTGGATTTAACGGAGTTTTTAAATTGAGCTTGTGTGTATGTGTGTATTAAGATACCAAAATAAGGATTAAATGCTGTCAAATCATCAAGAACACATATTTTACTTTGTTATATTTTACCATTTATCTTTTTTATCCTTAGCGAGGATAAAAAAGA
Organism: Ceyx melanurus; assembly: GCA_024611195.1. Taxonomy (NCBI): domain Eukaryota; kingdom Metazoa; phylum Chordata; class Aves; order Coraciiformes; family Alcedinidae; genus Ceyx; species Ceyx melanurus. The sequence goes on from JANHGL010016705.1 coordinate 66,007, forward strand.
AGGAAAGCCTTTTATTTAAAACAAAATGCAGGGAGCCAGGAGACTCTGAACTTGGATGAAAACCTGTGCTAAAACATTTTACTATCATAAAAATATGGCTTTAAAGTCACTCCATTGTAAATGATAGCAAATGTTAGTGTAAAAAAAAAAGCTGCATGTTTGCCATGACTATTTGGGAAATCTACTGGTGCACCCCTTCCAAATGTTCACTGTCCTTATGTGTTTCTATTTCCATTTGGAAAACAACTCTGTGCTGTCTTTTCCCTCTACACTGAGATGAACCCACAGGCTATAACAAAAATCCTTGTAGACAGCATGAGTGCTAAGAGACCTTGGTGAACTTTGCAAAGAGATGCTTCTTGGCCACGCCAGCTTGAACCTCAAATCTGCAATGGTGGGAAGTTTCTACCATCTGTGGAAATGGCTTTAGGTGGTCACCAGTCAAAAGGGTCTGGGAACTTTAAAGAAGAGGAAAAGCAACTGAAAAGTTGACTGTGGTAGCAATTAAACACGGCTGCCTGTTGATGAACATGAGCCCTACAAGGGCTATAGGGCAGATCCTCAACCTTGAGCCCTGTCGTGCAACTCCTGGTGATAGGAAACACCCTGTCAGGGCTGCTTCCAGGAGTAAAGGCTGCAGAAGGGTTGCAAGCACAGTAGCAATTAGTTTCTGCAGAGTTTTTAAAAATCTATTTAGAAGCCAATTGTCTATGGCATGTTCAGCATGCGTGTGTCTCTTCCCGTGTAAACGGCAAACTTTGAGTAAAACCAAGATTAATTTAATTAAGTTTAAACAGTTCAGCTTTTTATTTTATGGTTACACACATAAGTAGAGCAATAACAGAATACAAATGTTGCATATTTACTGTGGTATGATCCAAGCAATTACTACTAAAGTATTAAGGAAAAGCATCATTTGACTCTTTTAATTTTATTTTATAATTAGGTGGGAACCATATTTTGGTGAATACATTTACACTTAGAAGTTATAGATTACGTTTCTCTTTGCTTTGGAAGGATGATTTTAGCCCTGTTGCTAAAAGCCTGTTAGCAACAATTAAAATAGCTATAAAAAGGCGTTTATAGCCTTTGTACTTGTTTTTCTTGCTGCTTTTCATCAAATATTTCACACTCGCATGATGTATGCAGTCTGCTAATAGTCACTAGCACAGACTTTCAAAAATGGCTTTAAACATCTGGTTTAAAACATCTCTTTTTATGTCCTGTGATTGTCAGTTCATCCTTTTTACATAAGCATTATGCCAGTTGTTCGTTATCCCTCTGACTTACGTTACTTTTTGTTCTCAAAAATCATGTGAAAAAGTTTGGAAGGAAAACTTAAAAAGAGAGCAAACACAATACTGACAACTTTTTTTTGAGTGCCAGAGTTTTAACTGCTTTCTGTTGAAGCACTTTCCTGACTTCCCATTCAAAGAAACATTTATTCTGCACCCAGCATTGCAGGAAGGGCTGAATGCAAGCCTGCAAAGTGCAACAGGGGAAATGTCTGTGTACATTCTACACATCCCATACCATTCACAGCAATGTGGTCAGGTTAGTTCCCATTCGGAGGAGAGCTGAGAAACACGACCACCAGTTTTGGTCACGTGCTGCGTCGTATCAATTAAAAATAAATTAAATTTCATGCAAAGAACCCAACTTAAAAATCCCAGCAAACAACAACAGAACCTTTCCACTAATGATTTTCAGTCATCAGAAGTGGAGAGAGACTCAGACAGCAGACAGCATGGTCCCAGCATGCTTTTTGCCTTTTTTTTTGTTTGCACAGTAGCTGTCAGTTGCAGCCCTGCAGGTAGTAGAACCCAGTGGGAAGAGGGGCGGGACAGAGCGATGCTGCCTGAACTGACAGCAAATTTAAATTACTGAGCTTTCTTTTTCTTTTTTTTTTCTTTCTTTCTTTGCGTGCTTTTTTTTTTTTTTTTTTTGTATTTTTCTACTCTGCGACAAACTGAAAAGATTCTAGCACACGCTAATTTAACAACCCTGCTTCATCGTCTTCTTTTTTTTTTTTTTTTTTCCCCTTCTGCTTCCAGGATAATTAAAAGAGAAACCTGTAAAGGCAACATTCCTTCAAGCAAGTTGGTGCTGCAACGTGCTGGTAAGACGAATTTAATTTTATTTTTCCCTTCCCCATCTTTTCCTTTTTTTGGAGCTGAAATCTTTTGTATATCTCACGCAGTCATAAGTGTGGTTCCCCTGCTGTGGAGGGTTAGGATGTAATGCAAAGGTGTAACTGCTTGGTATGTGACCTTCTCCTATTACTTAAAATGGATAATAACAGCTTTCGTGTCTGTCCTCATGATGCTTTTCTTTCTGTGAATTGACTATTTACTCAACAGAAGCGGGGCTGTGATTGTCGCACTATGACAATGAGGACTTGATTGTTTTTTGGTTACCGTTCCATGCTCCTATCAGAACAGATACTTGAGTTGGGGGTTTTGTGTGTGTGTGATTTATTTTTTTTTCCCCGAATGTTGCCTGAAGCACTGATATGATGGGGGTGGAGATGGGGGTGGAGGAGATGGTCTTGGGTATCATTCTGCCTGTTCTGCTGTTTACTAGGTAGGGAAGTGCAACACTGAAACTTTCTTAAAAAATTAAATAAATATTTTTCAGCTTGCATCAGGTGGGGTCAGCGTATCCAGGATTTGTTGTTGTCCAGTGCTGGGTAAAGTTCTTGCTGTCCCTTACATTGTTCTTCTGGAGCAGGGGGGAAGGGATGTTCCACTTGATACCTTGCCATACCATTGTAGTAGCTAACTGCAAGAAGCTAACAAACTTTGAGATGAAATACCAAGCATTGCTTTTGTAAAGAAGGAGTTTAATGTTGTCGATAGTTTTCTGTGAATACAAGAGTGCCAGATACAGTCAGATCTGTACATTCCTGCCTTGCAAGTCCCCTGATTTCTGAGATCTTCTTTCTAGTCTTTTTCTGACACTAATACATTACTATTTATTATTTTCTTTCACAAAATGAGATGTATTTTACTTATGATTTTTTTTTTACCCTTATACAACTCATAAGGTAATATTTTTTTTCTTCAGGCTTTCTTGATGCAATTCTGCTAAATATTAAATGCTACAACACCTACTGAAATCAACAGGAAGGCTGAGCTTGTCCTGTACTTAAGAGGAAATTGCTGAGTACCAGCAGAACTGGATCTTGTGATTGCTGAACTATCTCCTAACTGCAATTAGTTGTTGTTACACTTAAGACTGGATCATGTAGGCTTTTACTGAAGTATTTCATATTTAAAATAAACACTATTCTTACAGTTAGCTGTTCACAGGTTTGTGGCCATGCTGAGGAAAACTTTTTGAACATATGATGGGGTTTTTCAGATAAATTTGATGGGAGTTAGAAAGCCACTGTGATTCAGTCCTCTGAGTCCCTGAAAACTGCTTTGTTTAATATTTTTTTTTAATGGTGTCTTGAAATTAATCATCTGCAGATTGATGCATCAGACTTTCCAGACTCGAAGGTCTGTTTTGCCAAGTGTATAATATGATCACAGGAGTGAAGTTGTGCAAGGAAAGGGGAGATGAGGAGCAGTCACAGATTAAAACAGACTCCTTTTCGTGTCCCTGGAGAGAAGGAGAGGACGTGCCAATGCCATATGGAAAATCACATTCTTTCACAGCAACTTTGTTAGGGCAGAGGGTTAAGGGCACTGCACTTGCAGAATTTCAGCCTCAATTTCAAGCACTGCAATACTTTTCTGAAGGTTTTCTTCACTTGTGCAGAAAGTGCTGGTGTCTTGTAAAATGAGGTCATTGCAGCTCCCACATCTTGTTTTTGCCCTGACAACTTGCCTCCCCCCACCCCAACACCAAGGTCGGCAAGGCTCAGAAAATTGGGCTTTGTCCCTTGCAATCCTAAACTCCCATCCATTTATAACCAGAGATGAAAAGGATTGAATTCAGTGTTCTTGTTATGGAAATAAGTTTTTATTCAGTCAGTATCAACTGACAGTTAGAAGCGTATCTGATGTAATATGAATAAACTGTAGACTGTTGACAGTAAATTATGCAGCTATAGTCTCACATTCTCCTAGAAACAGTGCTTTTACAATGCTCAAGTGGCCTAATGGGGTGAAACAACTACCAGTACCTCATTTGAGTTCCCTAATCACCCAAAGACATGAGAAGTTCATGGTGATTGATTCCCACTGCCCATAGTGGGCATCTCAGCAACGAGCAAGGCTACATGGAGTAGAGCCTCAGTGCAGCTGGGGATACTCAGTCATGAAGTAAGCATGATGCCAAAGTTCCTGTTACGGGGCAACAAAATCCATAGTACAGCCAAGTTTCAGTGATGAGTCTAGTGACAAGAATTTGTTTCTGAAGTCATAAAATATAAGAAGCCAGATATCCAATCTACCAGCCTATTTTCTCTTAAAATGTAGTCTTTCTATATTTACTTTTTTTTTCTTTTTTTTTTTAATTAATCTGTGGACTTCAAATTGCTGTTGGCTTCTAGCAATACTGTCTCCTACCCAGTGCTTGGAAATTTCTAGTTGAATGGAATTGCTTTCATTGTAACAAAAAAAAAGCAAGCCAGAAAACTTCCTGTAATTTCCTGTCAGTAACACAGAAATAAGAAAACACTAGGCTAATAAAAATGATAATCTGAGTTTACAACTGTTAACAAGATTCCTGAATAGAAATGGTGCTATTATGCACAAAGAACTTCTATCATCACCAGAAGAATGTAGTATAAAATTATGAGTTTTATTATTAGGCCCTGTCATCCAATCAGAAATCAACCCATAATCTTACTTGTGAAATGCCGTAAGTTTTGGCATCTTTCCTCCCCTCCTATTCATAAAATATTAAAGAAATTTTATAATTAGAAACTTTGATAACATAACTATGAATTTTCTTTACAGGAAAAAGCTGGTATAATTCTGTATTCCACATTTCCAACTCCTCATAAAAAGTCACTGCGAGTCTGAGTTGCATGCAGCAGGTAGAACTGGAGTAATAATTGCCATGGGCAATAATGAAGGGATTTCATCGGCTTCTTTCTCCTGAAAGAGGACAGATTCTCAGACTTTTCTTGGGACTCAAGAAGAACTTAGAATATGTTATTGTACCCCTTTTCCCAGATGGGATTATTTATCAGTGTTACATTTCAGGTCATCTGAATTTAAGTATCATGGAGTCATGACAAAACTCTTAGATTTTATCCTCTGAGGATTGTTAGTTTTTTATAATTCTAGTAATAAAAGTTTCTCTTCTAACTGCAAATGATTTATGGCATTATAAGGGGCTTGCTGTGCTTCCATTTGATTTAACAAATCAAAGGGAATCAAATCAAATCAAATGGAATAAAATCTAGTGGAACATGTCCCTTCCCATTGCAGGGGGTTGGAACTAGATGATCTTTAAGGTATCTTCCAAGCCAAACCATTCTATGATTCTGTAATTAGCTATGGTCACCTTTCAGCATGCACCACACTTGAAGCTCTATATCACCAAATAAAACAAGACTGCTGTACCTGGCTCAGTGTGACCCCAAGCCTCTGGTCCTCCCTGACAAGTCAATTGATAACATATTGGGCTAACTCCTTTCACAGGCCTGGCAGACAGTCACATATCCTTCATCTCCTGGTGATGTGTGCATGGTTCACTGTAGGCTCCTTGGGACTCATATCTCTCTGTAGGGTACAGGAAAACCTACAAATAATCTAACACCTAATTACTTTCATCAGTCCCAGGGCAATAGAGCACATAGTATTTATCAGGTCACTAGATATAAATTAAGACATAAATAAAACCTTTCTTCTATTAAGGTAAACACTATAATATTATCAAGAATGAAACAGAGAAATGCAGAGCCCCAGAGATCTCAGTTCTAGATTGTAATTGTCACACAAAGCCTTTCTTGGTTGGTTTGCATGTCCCATGTCCTGTAGAGGCTGTTGACATAGCTCCTGTCCTAAGGCTGTTGTGCTAGGAGAGCTCTTGGAGCCACATCTTTTCTATTCCCCTTGTTAAAGTGACTTACTGTTATCTTCCTTGGGGATAACAAAGTCCCAAACCAAAAGTTTTGTTTCTTTTGTTTTAATTTGATTTCTCAAACTGTAATCCCCAACTGCCTATATATTGCCTATGTGTTTGCTCTCTGTTCATGGCATTTGGGCACCGGAGGTAGGGTTCATCTCATCCAAATTTAGATACTTATACTTAGACACTTATATCTGAGCTAACCACCTTGGGGTCCCATTACAGCCAGTGAAAACAAGCAGGAGCTTTCAGGGAGTGATTTATTTGACCTATTTTAGATGTCTTTTTTCTTTTAATCCCACTGAAGGACACCCCATTCAAGACTCAGATCATTTAATCTCCTCTCCTCCTCAGATTCTCTTAATTAACCATACTGTTGCATTGCTTAATTTAGACATCTTTTGCTCAGCTGTTTGGTTTATTTTGTAACTACTTCATGAACTAAGAGGGCTTAAAACTCTGTAAATTACAACACCTTGAAAATCAGTCATAGTACTAGTGACTTATCAAGACTCATTAAGGCAGTGGGCTTAAAACAAGGCTAAACATAGTGAAGTTAGAACTGGATTGCATAGACAGGGCAATGTCACTCACATATATCATTACTTCTCAAGGGTTGCTGGGGGGGATGATGTCACAAGTGAATTCCAGACAGTGTATTTAATAAACAATCTTGTTCCTTCTGGTTACTTTAGTTAGGCTGAGCTGATCTAGTGAAAGGTGATGCTGCAATTGGTTTATTTGTTCTACTTTGCAGACCAGTGGCATTTAAAAGTTATGCTCTAGTTAGTAAACTTCATTAATATTATGAAGTCTACCTAATACAGGCACCAGGCTTTTAATGAGCTGATTATCCTGATGTAGGTGCTGAGCTTGATGCTCTCTCAGAGGAAGCTATGTGCATTTGAAAGCATCCAGACAGACAACTTGGCTGCCTACATTTGTATAGCTAAGGCTGCACTTGCAGTGCTAAAAGTCTCTGCTGCAGAGAGATCACTGGCTCCCAAGTGTTACAGTGTACCTCATCTCCACATCTCACCTGGGCATCTGTGGAGGAGCTGGTTGTGTTCTCTTGGTCCTGTGCGTTGGCCCAGGCCAATATTTTTATGCCTGAGTACATGACATGGAGGGTTGTGGGTGATGCTGGTGGCTCACAAACCACTTCAGCTGAGAGCCGAAAGGAGCAGAAGGAGTCAGCATTGGAGCAGCTTTGTCTAGCGAGAGGAAATGATACTTAAGGATGACCAAAACCAGCATCACAGTCAGGTTTATCTTCGAGGCAAATCTGATTTCAGAAGTGACAGCACATAAATATATTTGCATATATATATATAACTATATAAATAGACAGTATGGTTATTAGAGGGATAAGGCCACACTAGATAGCTATCTGCCCATGTGAACACACTGTTCATCAAAAAATCATGGTTTCCCTTAGGATTCATTTCTCTCTTCACTTAGGTAATCTTCAGCATCCTAGGTTTAGGTGTAGATATGGTTAATTTAGAGAAACTGGATTCTCCCATTCATTTAACTATGAAATGGTTGATCATTAGGCATGAGTGAGGCACCTCTAATCTGAACCTGAGTAGTGCAGTGTTTTGTACTACTCTTTATTCAGTCAAGAACAGTGACCAGATTTTAAAGCATGATTTGATCTCTCAGACATTTGCTATTTTCAGGGATTAATATATAAATATTGCACAAGCCACTGACAGAGTGAGCAATCCAGAAAGTCTGTTGCCTGCTTTTTGGATAACAAGAGACAGAAGTATAGATTAATAGTGGCTCTTAATCAATCTGATGCAGTCAATGTTTTCCATAGGCACTCCATTAACAAGTAAGTCTACTAACTTCTTTCCTTTGCAGTATCCTTAGTCACTGAGTATTCTGAAGGACATATGCATACTAAATGAAGCTTTTGCACTTGAGTGAAGAGCAGTAGCAGACTACCCAGCATCACGCAGTAAAAGAGACCACGTTACAAGGACATTAAAGGCTGGGTACTCTTGCTGAACAGGTTTACACATTTAAGCCTTGATCCTGCAAGGATTTATACACATGCTTAACCTTACACACAGCGAATGAAATCCCGGGCCTCTCAAAATCAATGACAAAACTCCCCTGACTTCAAAGGGCCACTCTGTGAATAGCCTTTTGGCTTCAGTGCAGCCACACAGAGTGTAGAAATGTGTGAGCTGCTCTCCCCAACCTTGCTTGAAGTCTTTAAGAGACCGAGGGAGCTGCTAAGTGTAACTTTCAAAACACTTCTGTCTCACAACAAACTATAAGCATTCTAGAGATGTTTTCTTGTTTGATCTCTGTTCTTCAGGGGTTTTCCCAAACCCCATGGTAAAACCTGCGGGAGTGGTTTCTGCTGAAGAAGCCTGTGAGCAATCCATAATGCAATCCTCTTCCTGGCTAGTGTTGCACTCTGAACAGGTTGTTTTCTTTACTTTTCACAAGTTCCACTCCCTGAAGTGAGGTGATTATGCTGGAATCACTTCTTTCTTTTTTACAGAAAAAAAATAATAATCTATAGTTCATATGATTTTATATGAAATCTGGGAAATACCTACTGAAATTACTTACAGGTCACACAATAATATTTGAATTTGTGCAGGATCTATCTATTGGTTTTCATCTGCTTGCTGCTGTTAACTGAGATACCCTGTTGTGAAAGCTACCAAAAGCTGTCTCAGGATCTGTTGGACACCAGACACCCAACCCTGGCTTTGCCTCCAGGTGTGAAACTATCCCCTGGCAGTGGTACCCTAGAGACCTACTGTGTAGTCCTGAGGAGTTTGATGAAAAGCTGGGGAGAAGAGAAAGTGGTATTGGTTCCATTTTTCAGCATAGATCCTTTCCAAAGCAGGTTAAGACTATGATCCTTCCTCCTGAACAGACCCTCTGGCTCTACACATGATGCAATGTGTATCTAACCCTCACAAGGCTGAGATGCTGAAGCCAGGGAAGATTTGGCAGCCCAGAGGAACACCAACGTGCCTTAGTTCCAACAGCAAAACTCATGCTGATAAATGCAGATCTCCTGAGCAAAACAGCCAGCAACTGGTGTGCAGACACACCATGGTGATTTGCACATGTGAGGAACTAGATTTGTGAGGACAATTATCCCAGTGTAAGTGTACTGAAACAGAGAGTAAGGGTTTGCAAAAGAGATGTATAGAGTTTTACATCCTGGTTATGCTTTAGGATAAGCCTATGTTAGTGCTCATGTAAGCCACATTATCACTTCTCACCTAAGCTGGTGGCAGTCGTTTGAAAGAAGAGTAGTTTGGGTGAACCCAACAAAGTATTTTTTTTCTATTGCAGCATTCTCCTCTGACAGGCTTCGTTGCTCCAGCTGTGGAAAAAAATCCCCAGACTTCACTCTATGTTTTTTAGTTTTACTACAGAGGTATTTTAATTTTATCTTCATCATGTTCCTGTACTAATGGGCTTTACATATTCCAAGCAAAAAAAAAAAGCCCTGTGTGAAATTCTTAACCATAGAGATTACAGAAATTTACTGCTTCACTGGCACGGTCAAGTTGCCACAAAATTGCATTTGTTAATGTAGCTGTGAAAACACATGGCACCTGCCATCTCTTAGCATAAGGATTTAAAATATGTCTGGGAAGAATTTAAGAATGCCAATAAAATGGGGCTTGGCCATGTCAGTTCAGCTTTAGAAAGGAGACTGCTATAAAATCCTCACCCATAATTGGACACAAGTGACAGCTTTACTTAACTAGTGTTCACAAATGAACGAGCAATGAAAATGTTCTGCCTTTCTCACCCCAGAAGAATGACCATGGCAGATGTTAACACTGTTGAGAACAGCTTTATTGTAACTACAGGTGAGACAAATGGGAGATTTATTAGTCTGGGCATTGAGGGAAGGGAGAGTAAAAGTATCCAGTGCTGCTTCAAAGAAATGCAAGGTACATTGTCAAACACATTGCATCCACACACAGTGCTCTAAAACAGGGGCTCTTCTGTGTCCATGAATTCATGAGCATGCCTGCTTTCATGTTTGCTTTTTAAATACCCAATACCCAGAATCACAAATTGTACACGATTTTGCTTTTTGCTTCCTCATGTACCAATTGAAGTTGATGGCAAATCTCTAAGTTCATTGATAATGCAATGTAATCAATGATTCAAAGTCTGGGAATTCAGTGACCCATGAAAGAGTAAACAAGAGACAATGTTGTTTGTCTGATGAAAGTCCTGAGACGAGGCTTGATCCAGCGTCTGCTGGATCCTTTCTGTTCATTTTAATGAGCTTACAATTGGTCCCTAACATAATGTGCATTCAATAGAAATCAGCATTGGTTGTTCAGGCACTGATCCAGTAAAGCCCTTAATTATGTGCTTAAGATTGTGGAATGGGAATAGTCCCATAGAAGCCTCTGAAACCACAGAAATGCTTGAAGTTCAGCAAGTAAGTAAATGTTTTGTTGCTGGAGTATCATAATTTTTTAGTTAATCCCTTCTGCCAAGCAAACTAGAAGTACAGTTTCTGGAAATCCAAAGCCTTGAGAAGTCACAAATGTGGTGATATTCAGATTTGTACCCAATTTTTTTATCTGCTTTATACTTCTTTATGCCCAGATACACCAAATCACTTTACAGCAATTGTGATAGGAACAGGAATACTTGCAGCTTGAAAGTCAAAGCTCCCTCCCGTTTCAGATTGAGGGTACACTCCTGTGTGGTGCTGCTGCCTGCTTGTCAGCCCCATTTCTAAGTAGAAAATTTTTAAATTTTTAAATTTTACAAAAGAAAACCTGTTTGCAGTATAAACAGGAAAATATTCTCTGTAGTTAAAGTAAATTCCATTTGCCACAAACTCTTTAACCAGGTGCTCTTTTAGAAAGGCTGCTTAAAGGAAGTTTGAGCTTTTGTGCCATGTGGAGCACAAATCATTTAACCACTTCACTGCAGCTCATCCTCTTGAACTGGAGGGTACCGTATTTCTGCATTATCTTGCTTTCTTGAAACCTATGATATTCGCCATGTTTTTCAGGTAATGCTGTTTACAGCAAACACTGCCTATGGTGTTTCCAAAAGTTTCCTGCTGTCAGAAGCATGAGGGCCAAATTGAAAATATTGGTTTGGGAGAATGTAATCTTTTCAGTACAGACTTCGGTCAGCGTGATTGTGTGCAGTGTAAGTGCCCAATAGTAATGACGTCCAGGCACAGGGCCAAATGCTAAAACTGCCCCCAGAGTGAATATACTCATACTCTGCAAGAGAAGCAGTAAAGTGTGCTCGTATTCTGGCCAGCAACATCCAAAAGCACAGTTCCCCATGAGGAAAATTCTTGCCAGGAGTATGAATAAGCTGCATTGAGGCTATGCATTATGGCAACTGCTGCATCAGGGACTGCTAAGTAACGCATAAATAAGCAGCCTCTGCTGCCCCCCAGTACCTGTATCAAGCTGCAGAAGGTACTTGCATAGGTCCAAATATGAAAGGCTTGCATAGTGGCCTCAGTGGACTTTGAGGAGCATCAAAATAGAGGTGGCTACTTTCCATCTCCTGCTCCTTCGGCTGGCCATCATTTTTCTGGCAAGCAGAAGTATAGAGCGCCTAGAAGGATTTGGCTTCTATTCCTCAGCTCATATTCATCATTTGGGTTGCTCCAGTGAAGTTATAAAGCCAGGAGCTCCTGTTATGGTAGGATAAAGACTCCACCACAGCTGAAATCTTTATTAATAAATGAATTATGAATAAGCTTTGAAAAAATAGACATGCTTTATTAAACCCACTAACCATCTTGTTTTGGGCACACAAGTGTATTTACACCACATCAGATCTACATTAAAATGTAAGGTTTTTCTATGTTAGTGCTCCTTTTTGTTCTGTTTTCTTGAGAATAGGTTCCACTCACATAATCAAAGTCTGCCAGACCTGCTGATATAAATCAGTGACCCCTTGAAGTCTACTGAGCATCTGCCCCAGAATATCAAATCATAGCCAGTGTGTCCAGAGCCTGACTAATCTTTAAGGACTATAGAAGCTACAAACCAAACACGGACAACCTTTTACACAACACAGACAAAATCATTTTAGCCAGGAATTCCTACACAATGGATAACCATATTCTGTAAGGCTGCAGTATAGATTAATTGTATTCTTGCAGCAAAGCATCCTGCCTTGTTTTAGACATTTCAAACTTGCTTATAGGAATGCAGTTCAGTTTTTGTTCAGACAGGTAGTAGTCAATAAAATAATATGAGACCTCTGTGTTGTTCTATACTGTATCTCTGCATTAGAAAATCTATCCATTCTAATTGCTGACATACAAAAACCCAGATGCTGCTTCTTTGCAGCAGAATTGCAAATCCTGAGCACAAATAAGTCAATAAAATGATTTTCTAGAAGGCAATACACTGTCTATGTGCTCCTTTTATTCAGATACAATTTTCTTTCATTTCAGGACATTTTATAATCTACTGCATAGATACCACCTTTTGGAAAAACATGGAAATATCATCAGTTGATGTGTTTAATCAAAAAGCTGTATAATTTAAAGCAAGGATAATAAACCCCTTCTGCAGGTAAAGAAAAGTTAACCACCATGAAACAGAAAGCAATTCTCTTTAAACAGTGAAAAAATATACTTTTATGCTGTAGCTACTTAACTTTGGTTGAATGCAAGATTGAACATACAGAAACATTTTTTTTTTCTGTTAATTCCAATCAACTTCATACCTCAAACTATTAAAAACCTTAGGCAAGTCTTTCCCATGAGGTGTGATTCACAAATTTGTAAGAGTTAGGCTTCAAAGATTTTACTAGAACAAAAATGGTAATCAATGAGCCCTACTAGTGGTTTATCTTATATAAATTCATATCACTGTGTAAGTTTCACAGAGCACATGAGAAAAAATTAAATAACATTGAAGCAGGACAGGAAACACTTCAAAAGGATCTCATTTTCATGTTGCAAATCTAGTCTGGGGAAATTCTTTACTAAAACATCCTCAGTGCCTCCAAGTTTCCTCATGCAGCTTCATTCATTGCCTTTAAGTTAGTTTTCCTGGGGTGGAAAACTTGTTCTCAGGACTAAAAAGTGAAGCAGAAAGTACTAAAACTGGTTTTGATAGTACTGGTGATACTGGTTCCTGTTACTGCATCATCCATACCTTAGCTGTGGTCAGACATCTACAGTTATGTCAGTAAGATGGAATAAAAGTGTCAAAGACCACCCTATAGCCCCAAGGCTTGTTGGCATGGCACATCTCATGTCTGAATACATGCTCTGCAAGCCCAGACAGACTGGCACTATCCATCCTTGCTGTTTGTACCTGGTGTCCCTCAACCCAAGCTTGAACATTTTGCATGAGAAGTTATTTGGTACAACCCAAAGCTCTGCAGAGGAGCACACTATCAACTAAACATCTATAAATGATGAGGCAATAGTGCTTATGACACAACCTTCAATCTGGCTTTGAATCTTTTCATTAATATTGACATAACTAATAGAAACAAAGAGCAAAGGGACTTTCCAGAGTACTCACCTGCTCTGCCTTGAACTTCAGGCAGGTGCAGTTTCATAGCTTGCCAACCCTCTTATAGGGGACCTGAAATGAGGAGACAGAAATAATTGCTAGTAGGTGACTGTACAGATTAAGTAGGATGCTTTCAAATACAAAAGTACATCCCTAACCTGTGCAATAAAAATTCATTGTGGATATATGTACAGGACATTCCTGAACGGTAAAGTTTTGGAAGATGGGAAAGTCTTATAAGCTTGCTTCTCTCTCACAGCCTGCTCCAAGCATCCACTGTGGACCACTGATGGAGTCAGGACAGCAGGTTGGATAAACATCTGATCTAAGCTGCTGCAACCCTGGTGCAGAATCCTTCTGTCACCTGAAGGCGTGTGGGCAAAGAAACTTTCTGCCTTCATTAGAGGAAAGAAGGCTGGCTTTTGGTACTGAGCTAATGAGACCTGATGGGGGCTGTGGGAGCAGAACTGGCTTTCTGACCAAGCACGTCTGTACCCATCCAAATAAACACACCAGGTACTCATCAATATGCCCTTGTCCAGGAGCAAATTGGATTCTGAACAAGCATGCAAAGATATAAAAGTGTAAATATACTGATGCTATTCCTTTGGAAAAATCAGTTGCATACACTTAACAGAGCGGGAGGGGGTGAGGGAGTGGGAGTTGTGTTATTCCACTCACTTGAAATGTCAGTTTAGATAATTTTTCTAATTGAGTCTTGATATTTCACTGCTTCCCATATTTCCCCAAATGATTATTAACAAATAAACAGATCTTTCTTAGTTGTCTCGGAAATAATAATGGCAAAGGCTTCATTGCATATGAAAGGAGATTCAATTTAGGTGAAAATCATTTCTGGCAATGCAGCAGGTGGCATCATCCAGACACATCTACTAATAATGCTGCTTCTTTTGGTGACTGTTGTGCAAGCAGCTATGGCAGGACATGTTCTGATCCTGATTTTATTACTCTAACAGTACAGACCACCAGCAAGCGTTATGTCAGTGGAAAATAGAGATGTAAAATATACATATAATACGACATGAAAATACACATAAAGGACCACATCAATGTGTTTTCCTTCTGCAGGGTTTTGGCAGGCTTCCTATGTAGCTGGCCAGTTGAGTATTAGCAGGGTCAGAAGAGGTGTCCCAAAATTTAATATAATTTGGATTTATCAATACCAGACTCCTCTGAGGAAAAATAAGTCCTCTTTCCACAGCATAGATAAGTCTTCCCAGAACATTTCTCCAGACAGATTCTCTTCTGCACATCTCTTTGCCAACTGGAACCTTTTGATCTCAATATCCTTAGTGCCAAATTCTTTAATGGTGTAAATGAGTGAAACTCCACCTAAGGCAGTGGAGCAGATCCCATTTACACCTGCAGAGAACTTGGCTTTGATTCTGTAGCCAAGGAGAGATTAAAACCATTGGTTCTAGTAGATTTGTCAGTCCGTAAAAATGCTCTTCATCTCCTGTTGCAGATAGCTATGTTATCCACTCCAAGTGTGAGAAGGAAAAGCAGCAGAAAATGCTCTTGAGGGGGTGAATCCTGGACAGGGGTGGTGATACACTGGAAGACTTAACAGGATAGTGTAATCTCTATCATATGATCGAGTACACATTATCATAACTTTGATTTTGATCTCTTGCCCTCTGTGAAGCTTTTTTTCCAGATCTCCTAATATGAATCACTTATTCCAGATTGCTCTTTGAAGAAGGCATCCACTGATACATCAGAGATTAAATGAGTCACTCATGATGGATTGTGCTTCATGGCTTTATATACCACAGAAAATTATGCATTTTACACTACCTTGTAAAATAGCCATTTATCTAAGTAAACATATTGACTCCTTTTGGGTTCATATGAAAACTATCCTGGGCTGTGAATCTTAATTTAGCAACCACTTGACAGGCAGGAAAAAAGACAGCTAACAATGATGGAGAAGAATCAGTTACTTAAATGTCAATAGAGGGAGTTTAAAAAACGAGCTCAAAGTAACAGATCAATTTGTTCTCTAGTGTCCAGTCAGAGGTACAGGCTTGGCAACTACCACTTTTTTACATTTGCCTTTAAAACAGGCAAAAAAAATCCCACTTCAGAATCTGTGGTGAATGGTGGAGTTTGCTATCGTGTCAATTCAAACATGACAACAGCATGTGATAAAGAAATGAGGCCAAGTGGAGAGAACAATGATAAACTGTTCAATATCATCTTTTAGGGACTCTACCTCTTCTCTTCCCACACTCACTATAGGAACCAAAGAGTCTATCTCTTTTCCAACAGAAACTGCATCCCAGTTTGCACATCTGTAACATGGAAATGACACTTCTGAGTCAGACTCTCGCTGGGGTCATTCCATGTGGGTCACCAGAATGTTTAGACACCTGAGGCTGGTAAAATTGGATCAGCATAAATTGACCTTAGTTCCTCTTCTGAGTTGAAAGTGTCAAAAGCATAAGTATTGTGAAAGAATGCAGTTCAAGAGCTGGGGGTATAAGGGCCTCACGCCAGGTCCTTTGGAAAGTCCCAGGGAGCAGGAGTCTCACTTAGCTTTCAAAAGACAACAGGTTAGATTTTTTTCTACCTGACCATTTCTTCTCGTTACCCCAGATTGCACTTAATTGCTGCCTGATTTTTATCATCTTCCTCAATCCTTTTCCAGCAAAGTATTTACACTCCTCTGGCTGAAGATAGGGTCTAATGCTGAGTGCAGCATTGACTTCAGAGAGCCTTGGATCAGACCTGTAATCACTTCAAGCCTATGAGTCGCTGCCTCTAAGTATTTAGGATGAATCATCTCAGAGGCAAAGCAGAATATCAAAGCAAAGTATTATCTTATATATTTCTGCTTCCCCAAAGGTTTACTCTTGAAAAAAATCCATTGTCCTGTATGGAGTGTAAAATAATTCACCATGGAGCAAAACATTGTATCATGACACATATCTGGGCAGTGATTGAAATAATAACAGACTGTTTAATTGCTAAATTACAGTGGTGATATTATGAAATAACATATTATAGTCGCATTTATAATAAATTAATCCATCATGATTAAAGGTCTCTCAATGAATACCAAATGAATTAATACATGATTGGCCTTTATAAGTATAAGCCTTTAAAATTATGCAGTATTTTGCAAGTAGCTAACAGCCCACAGAATAAAGTTGCAATGAGATAATGTGTCACAGAAAAACTTTTCTTACCACAATATGACTAATTTTATGAAAGACATCTGTCATTTTCTATTGTTGTAATACAAGCTGTTTAGTAAGTAAATTTAATTAACCAGATTTCTCATTTTAAAAGAACAGGGGAAAGGCTCTTAAAGCATGCCAGGAGCATATCCCCTGAATATAGTTTGTTTAATGTGCACAATTACACTGAATCATCAGATTTTCTAAACCTTAAATATCTCAAATCCGTTTGTTTCCAGAATGTTTTTCTATATACCATTTTGCAGCCATTAGTACTGTGTAGTAGATGTTGTTTATTGTTGATATTACTGTTGTAGAGTCTCTGCTTAAAATTGAGACTTGTTGGTGCTCGGGGTTGTACCTAAAGAAAGAAGTTTCTGCCAAAATGTTTGCTATTGAAAAAGAGAGACATACAAAGAGTGAGAAATGAGAAAGACAGGGAGACTGGGTATATCTGCCTCAGGTCATAAATATTTCAGTGAAACATCTGAGTCTTGGACTAGTGTTGTATCAAATACTAGACCACGCTATACTTTTGGCTTATGAAAGGATACAACAATAAGTCAACAATAAACTCCTGCTTCGGAGCATGATATTCTCTCTATTGCTCATAATAGTTGCAAGCCTGCTTGTCTGGTCCTTTTTTTAATGAGGATAATATGGCTCATTTTCACAAAATACTGAGTGCCTGGTCTTTGTGGAGCTTACAGTATAAATAACAACGTTAATAAAAGACCTTTTTAGGTAATAGGCAGAAGCTTATACTATAACATGGTTCTCCCCAAAATACTGCCATTATGTATGCAGAGCTTTTCCAATGATAGGAAACCAACCAAGCAAAAAAATTATTTTATTGATGTCAGTGTAAATCTGTGTTATTTATACAGACTGTATTTTAATCTAGCTAAAGATTAAAATCTACTAGAATTCTCAAATCAACTACAGTTAAAACATATACTTAAATATTAAAATAGTTGATTGTAACTTAATATAGTGTGTTTTCCATTTTCTTATTACAAATAATTAAATTAAAAGAAGTTACTCATGGGCTAAACAAAACCTCCTGGCAAATTTGTGATGTTAGGGCACCTTCTGAATTCTGCTTTTAAATATAAGCACCATTCAGAATTTAATATCTGCTGCTTTTGTACACAGGGGAAGACATCCTCTCTATTCAGGAAAAAAAAAAAAAGAAAAAAGGCTATCACTGCAAAAAAAAGGCCCATGCCCATTGCCTAGGAGTGTGCTGAACTGTACAGAATTTCACTGAAGGATGAAAGCTGCTTTTTTTCTTTTCTTTTTTTCTTCTATTTTTATTTTTTTACTTTGGTTTCATGTAGAAACACTTACATAGATGTTATGTATGGAGAGCAGAGCATTAACTCTGGCAAGTTTTTATTACTTTAACTTTAGATTTAGGAAATCTATTCATAGATAGTATGTGTCTGGTATTTATAGAGCACCATTCACTTAATAGTGTGAATAGAGCTACTAAATGTGAGGAATAAGTCAGTTCAGAAGATAATAGATTGCTTACTGGGGTGGAATAATCGTGAGGAGAAGTGGATGGGAAAAACCAAAGGGCTTTGCTTATTCTCATGTACATGCATATGTTGTAAATCTGCTAGAATATCTGCAGGCTTAAACACTGCCTCTAGTCCTTCAGAACAGGGTTTTCCTCCATGCTGCTGCAGGAGGACAGACTTTGGTATCTCTGGCAAATACCCACTGTCTCCTGCATAGTGCCTTTAGATGAGCTGCAGTGGAAAAGGGTCAGAAATTTGGAAGAAAACTACCAGGTGAGAGTTGATACGTGGTTTAAACATCTTTGTTTTGTCCCAGACTCACTGTATCACTCTTTATCAAGACTCTCAGGGATATATTCAGACAGCATGAAGTACCTAGGTCTGGTCAGGGAAGAGAGCTGGCTGCTTCTGAGGAACAAGTGAGACCTTAGTTGGACACCATGTAAGGAGCTACTTAGAGCAGCCAGGATTAAAATCCAGAGATTTAGAACCAAAGCTCTGTTTACAATCCAAGCCACCTGAATATGGTTTTTAGATTACCTTTGCCTTAATTCCCCATCTAGAATATAACGTTTTCTAAGTGTCCAGGACAAATAAATGCAATAAACACAACAAAGTTTAGTATTAGAGGACATTATTATTATCTATATTCATATCCATGCTATACAGATGGAAGAAGTATGTGTTTCAGCATGTGATGAATGCAGGCATGAAACAAACCCCCCCCTGAGGGGTCAGCAGCAGAAAAGGTGTTAGGAGCTTGAGGGAATTTTATCTAAGGAAAGGCACCAGGATCAAGCTCTGAGACAGAAAAGCTTTTAAGTGAGCACAGACAATCCTGCAATTAATGGAGACATATCTACTCAGTATTACAGTACAGCCGACCTGCATCCTTGGCTTATTAATTTCTCCCACTAGTACAAGTAGGTTGACGTCTTCTAAATTAAAAACAGTTCCGCCTTAGGAAGAATTGCCAAAGAATTTGTACATTAGAAGTCTCAGGAGATCCAACTCTTGCATTCTGCCTTCGCTGGGGAAGAGTACAAGCTTATCCTTCAGGAAGTGTCATCTGCCAGTTATGACAGCTACACATTTGTATTAATTTATGAATTCACCATTTACAACTGTGGCTATTTAACACAACAATTCCCTGGAAAATCTTTGGACTGTGTGTTAGCATAATAAGGAAAACTTTCAAGAACAGCTCTTCTCCTTCCACCTTTTCTGCTATTACTGTTTTGTACCCAACTAATTTTACACAAGAATAATTTAGGACAGCATTTGGCAGGGTTGTTCTGGCCTCTGTGCACGTAGGAAGCTTGTGAATCTCTTGCAATCTTGCTATAGGGGACAACGTTTCTAACAGGGCGTACTCAGGAGAGTTGATTTTGTTATTCTGTAGAGTGAAAATGTCGTCTGTCACCTGGGCAGATAGGACTGTTAACTGGAGCAGGGCTCCAGGTACTGAAGCTCTGTTTCTGATTTAACTAGAGATGTCCTGAGTGACCCTAAATAAATCACTTAACCAGCTGGTTCTTCATCTTTGTAAAACATCAAAATACAGCTAAGATTTCTTCTTCTCCCAGGCATGCTGTGGGAAAGAAAATGTCCATAACGAGGAGGTGTTTAGATAGCTCAGAGTTCACTCTCCTGTGTATTTGCTCTGTAATATGTGTTGCTTTCTGAAGCTGAGCCATAAAATAGATGAGTCCACCTAGGCTGCTGATTTTTACCTCTTCTGGGTGCATTCTCTTTGACATCTGAGGTGGTGGTGGCCATTTGTGATGTTAGCTCAGTGACTCCTTTAGACCAAAAGATCAAGAACAAAAGAAAAGGCTGTCTAGCTTTCCCAAGGCAAAAAGGAGACAACTAAGTATAAAAATTACCTGTGGCGGAGAAACAAAGATCAAAATCTTACCTTATTAATTTTGCAGAGGATATTTCCATGAGTCTGATTTTTATTTTTATTTTTAAATTCACTGTTCATTTGTAGTGGTAAGAGGTTGTCAGAGGGGAAGATAATGTCAATTTGGAGGGGATTTGGGATTATTTTAGAAGAATATTGGCCTCTGACTAGTATGGGGAAGCAAATAAAAGAGAGCTGTTGGTGGACTTGTGCCTCAGAGAAGGTGAAGCAACATGCTGCTTAGTGCATATGTAACAATGGGAGATTTATGAGCAGGAGAGCAGGTTATAAGAATAGACCACATTAATCTTTTGCTTCAATGTCTTCTCATTAATCTCCCCAGTAACAAACTGCAATGGTCAAAAAAAACCCAGGATATTCCTTTAGGACGGTTTTGCCATCATTTTACAGAATCCTTAAAGAGCTTCTCATAAAAGAGATTCTCTGCTTCTGTTTCTCTCAACCTCCTGCAATGTCCTGTAATGGACAAAAAACTTCCCAGCCAATCTGTAGGTTTGCAATACCATGCTTCATCATGCTTCACCACCATGGCTTCTTTTCACTTCTAGTTGGAAGTCAGCACCCATTCCTCATGGCTCACACCTTCCTTTCTTCTCTCCCTTCTCCATAGCTAATGAGATGTAACAGAGCAGTAACTCGTGACTGTTATCTGCTGATTAGCCTGAACCTGAATGCTGTGTGTAGCTGAGTTTGCATTTGTAGCATTGAAATAAAGCCAGATACCTGAATAAGCATGAACATCTAAAATCCAAACAAACAAGAAAAACAAAACAAAACAAAAAACCAAACAAACAACTACTGACAAGACTTTCCTTAGCATCATATATGAAATGAAATTCAGCAAAAAGCTTTAATCCATCAAGAATTCTGTGTTACATATAAAGACTGCAGAAGCGTTGCATGCTGCTGAAACAATCCAGATAACTTGGCAGTATCTCAGTAAAATAGATTGGGCTAATCACTAGCCATTGAACTATTCTGTGTCTGGATTTCTTGGCTTTGGTGTACTGCAAATGTTCAGTAGATCTGGTTTTTATGATTTTCAGTTATCTTTAAAAAATATATTTCGAAGAATGTAGGCTCTGACCAGATAGGGACCATGGACTTTGGAGTAATTTTTCTTTTCACAGGGTAGTAGAAGTAGCACTGTCACAACAGCAAAATTGTATTCTATCCAGGGAGCAAATATATTGATTGCTTACTTAGCAGAACTAGTGAACAACACACATTACACCTATTCTCTGCTGCTTGCACTGACTTCCAATTTGCTTTTGGATGTTGGACTCAATGTACAAAGCCATGGGTTTTGTGCCTGTGACTGTTTTTTTTCTTCTTTGCTCCTTCCTGTGTCCTGCCACTAGAGATCAGTTGGGATCCATCTGCTAACAGTCCCCATTAATTCAGAGGCACCCATGTTTCTGCTATACAAAGCACTTCTCCTGCTGCCCCGGTAATTTTAACCTATTTAGGGTCTGGTACAGAAACTATTTACTCAGATGATTTCCTGGGGAATGAATATAGGCTGAGTTGAGATCATCTATGGGAGTTCATTATTTGGCATTTTTCAGTTTGTTTTGCAATCATCATTCTCGGCAGCCTTCTGCCTATGACCAGACATTTGTGCTGTGGTAGATTTTTGTTTTGTTTCTCAATACAGAATGAATATGACAAGGCTCAACTTGAACTCAGTTTAACAGTGGCCACATACTGTTGAGACACGTGGTTCCTCAGTTGCTGTGCTGCAAAGCTTGAAGTTTTCAACCTAAAATCAGCATCTATGAAGGTTACTCTGTCTGGTGGTCTAAGCAAAGAGCTCCCATATCTGAATTGAAGAGAAAACACTCATTTAAACAGTTTTTGCACCAAGATATTGCCCAGTTCCACTTTGGGGAACCTTGCAGCTCTTCTGCGAGTACTGTCTAAGCTCTTTGGGGATATGTAGAGCTTCAGATGTTCTGTGTTCTTATCTGTGCATCTCCCCAGTACACACATTTTTAATTGCAGTCGAGTGGCTCAGCAAATGAATGTTTGACTAAGCAACACACACTTGATGTTTCATTAGTTTTGCTCTGCCTTTGAGAATTCTGTTCACTTTAGCCATGGTTTCCCTCATGCACCTATGATATCAGATTGCTAATATGTGTCTCCCTTGGGTTGAACACATGTGGATAGGGAAATCATACTTGACTACAAGGTGTGGTACAGGATTTCTGGTATTGCTCTGAGTGCAGATGCTGGGCAGCACCTGTACTGCACCCATCCAGCTCAACCCATTTGTCTGTGTCTGACCAGTTCACATCCACACTACATTGTGCAGATTTTAGCCTGTTATCTTCAAAGCAGGTTTTGAAAGTAACATTTCAGATGCTTTATTTACCTAATAAAACTATAGCTTGTTCCTAGATGAGCTCAGCATGTGTGTCCACAACTTCTTCATAAGTTACAATCAAGTCAGCGTGCAAGTGACTGCACTGGTAGTACCTAATCAGCCAAGCTGCTGTGTAAACCTACCTTCAGCCCATGAGATTGCTGGAAACTTCTCAACAAAGATACTGCATTGACAGAGAATGGTTTTTTTATTGTGGGTTGGTTTTTTTTAATGTGTTTCAAGATAAGTTTTACCATAAATATCTCATTTGGGTAAAAAGCAGTAACCCCAAAATAAAACTGTAGCTGGTTGCTGTGGTACTCTAACAGGTTGGAAGGAATACGGGAATTTCAGCACAAGAAACGAGTTCATGTCTCCCTAAGCATGAAAAGGTTGGATGGTCATGGTTTCATCCTAATGTAGATTATTTTGATCCCTCACATTTCCTGAAATGGGCCAGATGATCTCTGTCCAGCTACTCCACTGATCTCAAGTGTTTGTGTCAACTCAAAAAAGAAAGACCTAAACAACTTTACTATTCAGCCCAATCCCTCAAGAAAAAGTTCATCATTTTGTCTTGCAGACAGAGATCTTTATCTTGGCCTTCTTAGAAAACAAGGCTTACATGATAACTGCACCAATCCTCCAGGCCACACTAACTGGTGACTTCTGAGTCCATGAGCAGACAGTCCAGTTTGATAGCCACCTTATAATATTTTACACCAGCAATTGGTTCCGCAGTCAATGTGAGAGCCAGGAGTAGTCAAAAAGTCCATTCCCTGCCAAGATTCCACAGGGAAAACCATCCCATTTACATCGGCTGGGACAAATCAAGGGCGCAACGCAGCCCCAAATCTGCAGGACGTTCGGCTTCGTTAATTCTACAGCTTGTGGAGTGGGAGATTTGGATTGGTGAGGACGGATTAAATGTTTTATATTTGGAGAACCCCTCGAAATGGCATGTGAAGTAAATCCTCTGCTCCGCAGACTTTGCTGGGAAATGACTGTCCCCATCCTTACTGTGGCTTATCTGTGGCGCGGCGTCCTCTCAGCGCGCACCGCGGCCCAGTCGGGCCGGCGAGCGGCCGCCTTATCAGGGCCCTGAGCCCTCTCTCCTCCTCACTCTGCAAGAGCAGATAAATGGGAGGCAGGTGTGTCGTATCCAGCACCGAGTGCTCCCCAAATCTGCTTCTTCAGCTCTCCCTTTTATCTTGTCTTTAACACCAAGCAGCCACCGCCGATAACAAGCAGATTAAAACCACTATCAGATTAACATTTTTATGTAATAAATGGTCAAGAACCTCACATTAAAAGAGTATCTTTCCTGGCATTAAGCATCTTTCACTCACCCAGGAAGCCTTTATCAGCTTGAACCTGCTCTGCTCGTTGCATAATAAATCTCCGAACCCTGATTTCATCGTAAGGAAATTCTTCATGAGGACAGCAGGGAGCTAAATGGATGACTGTGTTTGAAAGGAAAATCAAGCAAAAAGATTAAAGTGCTGGTCTTCTTTAGTTTAAAGATATCTCTCTGTGCTAAATCTTTTAGCTGGAGGACTGCTTAGTTTGGATGTTTCATAGTGTGACAGTTTTTTGCTAACTCCAGGGCAGTTCCAATTTAGCTCAGGTCAGATTTACTCCAGATAGACTATTTTTTAATGAAAAGTCTGTTTATTGGGGTTTTTTTTTCTCCAAAAACAAAGCTCTAATCCACTCACACTTCCCAAAATGTGAATATTGCAATTAGCTCTTCTGTTTTGTGTGCTTTAGTTACACATTTAATCTTTGACAGTGTCTGGTAATTTTTGTTTAATACCAAAGTTCTTCATGGGACAAAAACTGGCTTCTAAAAAAGTGGAAAATCAGAAAAAACTACTTTGATAAACATGGCTATGGTAAATGTTCCACAGAAAATCCTGTGGAAAATGAGCAAAGGTCATTCTGAACCCTGTCAAATGGAATCACACTTGTGATTTAGTTTGGGCAGCAGCAGACATATGAGTAAACCATACCAAGAACATTAATCCATTTTTTTCAGGAAAAAACATCACAGCAGTTGCTACTAACTTGCATTATTCTGGTTGTAAGGGGAGCAGGACTGGGGTGAGGATAAGCATAAGAAAAAGACTCTATTTATCTATAAGTGCAGCCCCAAAGAACAAGGGCAAGGAGTGATGTTCAAGGACTGATGTTTGCATCACAACTGCTGCACCTTGTACAGACAGTTTTTGAAGCTCTGGAATATTTAAATGAGTGCTAAAGACACTCAGTGAAAATATTTGAAAAGCATATCTTTCTGGTAGTCTGAATAAATGCAAATTTTCTTGCATGGAAACACTGCTTTTTTGTATAGCATATCAAGGGTTAGGGGCTTAAATCAGGACACCATGTCAAAATATGATGATTTAATGAGATTTTCAGCAACAACTGTCTCAGAAAGAGTTGTATAATCATTCAGTGCTCTGTTTCTCTTCAAGATATTCCTTAAATATGATCTTCACTCTACTTTATCTATACTTTCAAATAGGCTGTCTGGCAGAGTCCCAAGCTGCTTGACTAGTGTTGTCTGATAGACTTCATCTTCAAAACTGAGATTGTTTTTTTAAAAACACATAGTGCCTGAAGGAATCTGAGTTGTGTTTTCTCATCAGGGATGCTGGACAGCCTCTATCCTTTATTACACAGCTGCACAATACTCAGACTCAATCATTAATAACTTTCCCATGAAGAGTTCTTCAAACTATGTGTAAAGTCTAGTACATTGCCATTTAATTTATTTTTTTTCAAACATAGATGTTCATAAGCCACTTTTAGGAGAAGAATAACTCTTTATCTGTGAAGATCTCTCTTTTTGGTGGAAAACTACCCCAGTAATCACTGGAAGAAGCACTACTGTCAATTGCTTCCCAGATGTAATCTGGGCCAGTACCTTAACCTTTAA
Source organism: Ceyx melanurus (assembly GCA_024611195.1). Taxonomy (NCBI): domain Eukaryota; kingdom Metazoa; phylum Chordata; class Aves; order Coraciiformes; family Alcedinidae; genus Ceyx; species Ceyx melanurus. Next base: position 91,525 of record JANHGL010016705.1, read on the forward strand.
GATAAAAAATAATAAAAATGGGTTTTTTTGTCATTTTATAGAGACCACCCTCCAGATATATATACAAAGCATCAAGCCTTCCAAAAGCACAGTGATATAAACATTTACAGGGAACCAAACAAAAAGTTGTTTTGATGTTTTTTAAAAAACATACATTGCTTTCAGTTATCAGCAAGTCAATCCTAGAGCAATGCTCTTAGGGTTGGCTTTTGCAGCCCATATTCACACAGGGGTTTCAAACGTGTCTGGAGTGAACATTTGCATCTCTTATCAATTGAAATGTTGCCCTTGATTTCAGTGGAATAACATCATTTGGGGGGAGCAAGAAATGATCGAGTCAGAATTGATGACACCTTCTTCAAGCTCATTTTTAGCGAAGCAATGACATCAGAGCCACTTGGCAGCATTTTAACCCCTAGCATTTCAGAAGAAAATGGTAAGGAGCCCAGCTTTTGTTTGCAGAGCACCTTTCATCTGACCAGATTCTGAAGTATTGTGCAAACGTAGCTGATTGCATGAACAATGCAACGATTCACTGCAGCCAACAGCAAAGTTCAGCAAGAGCTGAGGCTGAACAAAGCGGCCGCATACAGAAAATCCAAACAAAAGGGCATGAAGCAATAATGATTCTACAGAGGAGGCTGTTTTATTTTTAGTGTGAAAGGATATTGGAAAAGGAATAGAAAGGTTAGGCATGGAGATTCCAGCAAGTCGGGAGTGTAAGGGGCTGCATGACCAGGCAGAAAGCGGTGATTGGGCAGGAAGAGCAGACAATAGAAGTGCTCTCAGCACCAGATGCCAATTTCCAATAAATTCAAGCATCACATAGGGTTTTAGCCACATGACTCCTATTGACTTTAATAGGAGTCATGCAGCTAAAAAACCCTCATTGCTTGGAAAGTTGCTTATTAAAAAGTGAATACAAATAAAAAAAAAATAATTCAAGACAGACGGGCTATTTTTAAAGATCTGGCTTGGAAATACTCTGAGTTATGCCAGCAGAGAATTTGGCCTGATGGTTGCAGTATTACCCCGGACACCCTTTTCCACTTGATATTGTACATGTGCCTTCTCCAGCATTAGTTACCAGATAAAGAGCAATGTGAGCTCAGTTGACACTTTGTTCTACTGCCAAAATAGAACTTAATGCAGTTAGTAGACACAAATCCTGATTTAGAATTTTTCAGAGTTTACTTCATAAATTACTATGTCCACTGTATATTTAAATAGTGTGTTTAAGGAGGAGAAGTGTGTATGAAAGCGTAGCACAGACAGCTGAGTGAACACAGCCTTAGCTGTTCCCTTTCTGAAATCTGTTTAAGGTGTTGTTATGCAGAGATATTCTGTACTTTTTGAGATGTTTTAACAGCAACTATCATTGACCAACAAATGCAGCCACATAGAAAAGACACTCTGGAAACAAATTTACAGATTTTCTTAATCTCCATATTTACTCCCACCTTCCTTACTAAGCCAGACAAGAAGTAAATGGAGAGAGGTTTGAGCACAGGACAGGTAAATGTTAGGTGACAAGAAGCACAAACAGCAACTAAAGGGACAACAATTCTTTAAAGTTGCAATAAAGAATATATAGTTTTCTGTCAGGGCAGCTTTAAGTGCCTAGTTTGGAAGAGCTGAATGAAGAAAATGAGTTAATTCTTGAATATATGATTAATAAGTCATATGGTAAGGTATATGAATATATGATTAATAAGTTAATACTTGAATATATTATTGTCATATGTGGAGCTATCATTTCCAGTTTCCTGTTAATAAGCTGAGAAGAGGAGAATGTCCAGACTCTGATATATTTTGTTTCATGGGCTGGACTCTTTTTTGGAGGAAGAATTCCCAACTTCAGTGCATAAGCTCATTTTAGCAGCAAGCAACTCTCCACAGATACAGTAGCCCAGTGCAACCTCAGCTGTTTAACATGCAGATCTCTTACCTGAACTACTGCCTAATCTTTTTTTTTTTTTTTTTGAGGAGGATATTATACATCAGGTGCAAAACTATGATTGCACAAAGCAACTGCAATACTGACTATTCCCTTATTAACATGCCCACGTCATGGCAGCCAGAGCAGTTTTTTACAGTATGAACCTTCTGCAAAATGTTTCCTTGTATAAACATAAATCAGGCACCATATAGGAATACTGAATTCTAACATCTCCAGCTCAGCAGCACTATCAAAGCTATACCTTATTCAATTTGCATGCATCCTGAAACAGAACAGATTTCTGTGTTTAAATAAAAGGATAATAAGTTTAAATGTATTCATCTACTTACTTCCTTGGAAATAACAGGTAAGGTTAAAGTAAATTTTGCAACTTAGAAACTTCAGGTCTTAAATCAACTTCCAGTTACAAGGGGATAAGAAAACATGAGTGATTCAGGAAGGGGTAGCTTCATCAGTTTTCAGTTTCTTGAATGTTTCTATGAAGCATCTAAGACTGTACTGAAAAGGATATGACTTGAGACTGAAACAGTAGGACAGTTCCTATGATTCCTTTCCTCAGTCATACCATAACCCCAATTAAGTCACATATTCAAGGGAGCTTGAAATACAAGCTCATATTTATAGACAAAGCTGGTATTAAATATCTGAGACAAGGAGCTTCAAAAGCATGTCATGTGAAGTACACAGAAATGAGCCTTACTGACATTATCATGCTCAAGAAGATGATGCATCTACCAGGGTGTACTGACATTTCTACTGACATCAACAGTCTATGATGAAGGAAACCTGTGAGATAACAGTGAATCCTGGAAAAGTCTCTTCACTCACCCATGGCACATCCATCTCTCTCTGTTTCCATGGGGTTTTTTGGGTCAGTATGTTGGCTTCTGCTAATGTTAAACTGGGAAACTATCTTCCCCCCCACCCCATGACTTCCCTTTCCAAGTAGGATCACAAGCTTCTCAATATGGAAATGCTAAGCAGGAGATCTACCTCCTTTCTAATACCACCACAAGTCTTGCCAATGTGCAAACAACCTCTCTCTTCCAGATTTCTGACCAGCTTGAGAAAAACTGACCTGTGGCAACTTCACCCAGGCATCAGCTATTCTCACCATCTCACTCTCATGAAGACAAGAAATTTGAGTTCACTACAGAAGAAGGTTTTAAGCTGCTTTCCTCTGGTTTCTAACCTTGCAAGTCGAGGCAAGAACCCCACCACATGAGCATTGTTCTCTCCTTTGGAGTGCCACAGCAGAGGTAACTGAGAGAGGGAGGAGACAAGAAAGTGGAGTCAGAAGATTGATTTTCTCAAACTTTGCCGTACTGGTTTCTCCTGGGATCATTGCAATAGTTCATCCTCACGTAATGCACCTTGTCACTAACAGTACAAACACAAAAACCTGTCATGAAATAGGCTGAGGAAAGTCCCTCAGTTAGGTGGTGTGTAAGTGCTCCTTTTTCAATTCGCAGTTGTGATGAGAAGCCTGAAATGTTTTGATTCCCAATTTAAGATGCTCTTCCCAAGAGACTTCAAGGTCCTCAGCATAAAGATAACTGTGCTTTACCAAACAGGGAGAAAATATCCTCATGTGCCATCCCTTGGCAGTTGAATGCATTAGAATACTTTGCTGCCCTTGGTTCTCTTTCATTGTGTCAGTTAAAATGTAACCCTGTAAAAAGTCAGAAACACACAAATAAATAAATAAATCAAACCTCACAAACAAAATGCTGATACCCCAGGGACAATAGACAAAATATGTCTGCACTCCAGAAATATGTTAATTGCAAATCAAAGAAAAAAGCACAATCCAATGAAGCAGTGATCCTCTGCAGGTTTCAGCTGACACCTGCAGTTAGCATCCTTGTTTTTTTCCACCTTAATGAACATATGGAGACTGCACTATAAAGGGAGCAACATGTCATACTCTCTGTAAGTAGTTTTGCACAGTTGCTGAAATGAAACAGAATAAGCAGCTGTATAAAAACCTTTCATTAATCACCCAAATACTTCTATGACACTTAAGTTACAAATTTGATTATTAAAAGCCCATATTCCTGGATTTCACGTTCATGCACGAGTTAAGCTATTCCAGTAAAACAGGAAAATAATGTTCCAGAAAGAACTGTATCTATCAGTCCAGGCTTATTTTTCCGTTTCCCTTTTTTTTTTTTTTCATTAATTTAAAGATAAATATCTTTAAAACCTAAAGGTAGAATCTCTGTGTATTTGTCTAATATCGAACAATGAAATAGAAACAAAGGTGTCCAGGCCTTCTATGCACAACAGTGTGGAGAATCTAAGGGGCTCTGTGAGGCTGAGATGCCCCAGAGGCATGGACCTTGAAGCTTGCCATGGTATTTCCAGGACTCCAGAAAAGCTGGAAGACACCACTTGACATGGAAATGGATAAAAGAACAGGGCAACATCAGGGATTTCCAGCTCAGGATAAGACAAGTTTGCAAGTCCTGTCTTGGTTAGGTCAGGTCAGATAAACTGCAGCTCACCTACTCTTGACTACCTTCCTTATATCCTCTATCTCCCTTAGGCTGCTTGGAGGGTATTTGGCAGTTGGCAGACTTCTGGCATTTGCTGGGAAGTGTAGGACCTTTTAAAGCCTTGAATTGTTCTAGATTCCCTGATCCTAAAGCAACCTACATGTCTGGACCGTGCTGAAGCTGAGGGTGCTGAAAATCCTAATGCTTTTGCTTGGAAGGCAGTCAATGCACTGAGGTTTGGCAGGGCCATGAAGGATTTGGGCTCCTGTCAGATAACCTGGCAGGAGGCCAAGCTCATTTCTGAGAGAAACCTTTGTTAGTCTAATTTCAAGGGGAAAAAAAAAAAAAAAAAAGCAATATTTTCTCAGAGTACCATATTTAAGAAGAATTGGCGTTTTTCCACAAAATTCTACTTTGCCAGAAAATTCACAGATGCAAAAAACTATTTGAGAAAATGAATGAGGCCAAAATGTCACAACACAATTAACAGTCTAGCAGTCAAAAGAGAGATCTCCATTTAATAGAGTAGCAAAAAAAAAAAAAAAAAATTAGTCACAGAAACTCACAGTCTTTGTTTATATTAAATAATTATTATTACTTCATATTAAATTTTGTCTACTGAGAATGGGAGATCTAATAACCGTATTACAGAATATGCCTGAAAAAATCATTTCAGATTTTCTTATTAGAGTTATGTCTACTTTTGTTCCTCAGGAAAAGTCCAGACTGGATAAGCTCAGAGTACTTAATATTAACTGCAGTCATCTCTAAATTGTTCTTGCTTTTTCTGCACCTATGACTTTTGCTCACTTCTCATGTGTTTAAAACAGCAAAAATATCACAGTCTGCTGTTAAGAGTTGATGGCAATAGTTCAAAACTAGATTACTACCTCTTGAGGTTTCTGTGAAGAAAACAAGAGTCTTCAGTGTGGCAATATTAGAAAGGGGAAATACTGGATTGCAGCAAAGCTGCGTGGTTAGCAAGGAATTGCACCTTTCCTTGCTGAACAAATAGCAAAAGGCAAAAAAGGCAAAAAGTCTGTTCTGGATTAGCTCCTTCAAGCAGTTTTAATGGACATGTCCCTGTAACAGTTAATCACGTGCACTCATATGGGGTTTGTCTTAGAAGGCCAGATGGGTTGTGACCAGGAGGCTGCTGGTAGGAGGATCTGTATCTGCTGCCTGTAGGCAGATAGGGAATATTCCCTGTAGTCTGCTGGAAAAGATGAGCATCTTACTACAACACAAAGGATCTGCTCATTTACTCTTGGACAAGTTCTGTGATATTTGCTTATGCAAAGGATTAATGAACACAGTGTTTCACAGACTCTGTGTGTTCTCCCTTCTTCCTAAAGCTCAGGTTTGGTTTGGTTTGGTTTGGTTTTAAATCACAGAATCACAGAATGGTAGGGGGTGGAAAGAACCCCTGGAGATTGTTTAGTCCAAACCCCTTGATAAAGCAGGTTTGCCCAGAGCTGCAAGCACAGGCTTTGTTGTTCCACCAGTACATAGGTATTTGGTCCAAATACATACATATATGTGTGTGTGTGTGTATTTAAATTGCTCTGCAAATGAGCTCACTATGAGTCTACTGCTTCACACTACATCCACTGGATTTCTAGATGCACTGGGGACTCACTTATTTACACAGTACAGCACATACCAGTCCTTCTGGGGCATCCTGGAGGTGACAACCTGCTAAGCCTTGTGAATGACAATATGTAAGGATCATTGTTGTAATATATTGAGTATAAAACAAAGATTCCTGGAGGAAAAGTGCAGCAAGTATGTGTCACTGCTCTTCCTCAGTGTCAGTGTGCTCCTCGGAAGATGAAGAGTTGTCCTTGTCCCTAGTTACAGCTTTTGCTTTTTAGTTCAAGCTCTAATTGTAATTTTTTCTTTAGCTCTGCTGGTTTCAGTGTTTTGGGCAGCTAAGTTAGAATGCATGAGGGCCTTTTTGTGACCTCTGTTTTCTGAACCCAACAGCAGTTAAGCAACTGACTTTAAGAAATGGTTTTCAATCTAACTCCAGGTCAAATAATGTGTAAACTGAAGTGCTTAGCACATCAACCAATCAAACCTTAAGTGTCTTGGTAACAGACACTGGTCTTTTTTGAGGCTTTTCATCTAAATGTAGAGATCACACCCAGAATCTTAGGAAGAGCCAGGTACATCTCTTTCAAAGCTAAGACTGACATTACTGGACTATCCTTCCTTGCCTTAGGAACTGGAAGGTATTTTGGCCATAGTCTATATAACTCAATCTGAAAGTTCACACTTTTAAGACGTTTTCTAAGACAAAACAAAAATTTCCTTTCCTGTAACTTAGTCCTTATTCCCATTAACAAGACTAACACATATACATTTGAGATAATATATACCTAAACTCAGAGCTTTAACACGGCCTCCTACCTTCAAAGGGAAAAAAATAAGTACTAGGAGACAGTTGCAAGTAATTTTATAAATTCAAACAGAGTTAGTACTGATTTATGCCACCTAGATTGCTTGCAATAAAATAGGAAAAAATGGCTACGACATTCAGCAGACACTGCTTGGCTCTCTACCTTTCCCTCTTAATACAATTAACTCCCACACAACCCCTGGTAACACTGCCATTAACCCTATCCAAACAAAAAGAATAATAGAAGCTTATCCTGTCTCTAGCAAAACCCTGAGATATCCTGGCACCCATTTAAAATCAACCCTAAAGCCATCCATTCCTAATGATTCAAAACTGACAGATTTATTCATATACATCACCATACACACTTCACCCTGGAGGGCCTTGGAACATTTTCTTCCTAGATCCTCAGGGAATTTATGCAAATGCTAAGTTCTCTACTTAAGAGAGTTTCAGGAGTGGAATTGCAAGGAAGGTACAGCTCAGGACTAAGGGACTGTGATGCATGGGTAAGATTGCATCACATCTGCCAGTATTAAAACTGCCTCTTGCCGGTATAACGAGCACCTACCTTTATGACAGTAAATTTGCATGAGGCAGCTTTTGGGGTTAGGCCATGTCAGTCCTCTTCAGACTCACTGCTGAAGGCATGAGAGAATGTCCTCTTGTTGATACCAGAGCTGGGCACTCTGACAAACAGCTTATTCTCTATAGCATTCCACCTCGATTTTTTTCTAGAAGCCTAACCATGCCACGTTGCTGATTTCCAGGTGTTCTATTCCAAACTTAATTAAAATCAGAATCTGTGAAGTATTAAAAGGAGCCAAATTATGGCTACTGATGTGGGTAGTAAATCTGTACTCCAGTTCAGTACAGAATTCCCTGATTCTTTTCTCTTCCCGAGGGCACCTCACTTGTGAATTGGATGTTCCTCTACAGGCAGAGCTTTAAGAAGCTATTCCCAAGAAAAACTGTGGTTGCAAAATGTAACATAAGAATGCACAGGGCATCCAGAATGATGGAGAGCCAAGAGGAGAAGGATGAATAACTTCTAATGCACTTGGTGATTTAATTTTGGAAATAAATTTTCTAAAATAACCCCTGGATGTCAAGCAAGACAGAATAAGGTCAACCAATTGGCAGTATCAGTTGTGATCTAGAGAAAAATGTGGAAAAATCTTACAAGTAGAAATAGATCTGCAATATGCAATGGTCAGGAAGTAGTGAGAAAGAAAGGAAATACTGTGCATAGGAAAATGGATGGTATAGAAGTCTTGGCAGAGGAGATAATGGAGAACTTCTGAAAAGAGACTGTGTGATAACCCCTGAAAGATTTAGAGGAAGGTCTTGTGAAATATTTGAAGCCAGCCCTCACTTTTTTTCTTTTTTACAGTTGGAAAAAATGCATCAGTCATCACAGATAAAGCAGAATCCAAGACAGACAGGAAGTTTTCTGCTTTCTGTCAAGGAGAATATAAGGTGCAAGTATTTCAAGGCATACCAAATACAGCTTTAAAGAAAAGGCAGGAACTAAAGTCTCTGCTAAAGCAGGAAACGTTACCACAGTTGGGCTTCTCTTCTGCATTTATCTTTCAGGCTATGCATGACAGCATGTCAGGAAACCAAACAACCCTGTATTGGAAACCCCAAATACCTGAACTTTCTAGGAAGCACAGACACCCCCAGTAAGGTTCATCTCACCCAACTTTAGAGAGCTATGATTTAGAAATCTCCATTCCAGCTGGTCACACTAGGTTCTCTATAGTCAGCTGAGAAAATAGAGAAGTTTTAAGGGATGATCTATTTCAAGTAGCTAATTCAGGATGACATTAATTGGTCTATGAAGCATGTATTTCATCCTATGACTAAACCAAGAGTCTAAGCTGCTTGTTCACGTTAGATGCCTGTGTTGTAGATATTTGCATCTGTTTGAACACATCCCCTGCAAAGAGGAAGAATTTCACCCTAGAAAGCTGTGCTGATCAACCCAGAGTTTTTGCTTTCAAGGTTTTTGTGGTTAGTGGCCTCTAGCTCTGTCTTCATGGCTTTTTATTTAGGCCCAGTGGTTTCATTCCCCTTTTCTGTCATGAGGAGAGAATGAGATAATTGCTATAAAACTGCTGATCATTAAACTGCTTCCATGGAGCTTTGCCAATGAGCAATCCATTTGAATCCACTCAAGATGCTAGACTGAATTCCTACGCTTTCAGAAAGCCAGGGGGGTGCAACACTAAAAGTTGCTTGAGAATTCAAGGAAATGGGGGTTCTTGGGACAGATTATGTTGAGCAGAACAAGCTCCAGTTGCCTAATGTCACTTTACTGGTCACCCCTGGGTCACCACACATGAGCAGAGTCCTCTGAATAAAAGGATTAAAGGCTGAACAACAGGGAAAAATATGTTCTTTAATCAGGTGATGTGCAGTTTTTGAACAAGACCCACTACTCCTTGCAAGGAAGTAGAAAGGAAAAGGTAGATTGGTCTTAATTACTGATATAAAATTAGTTATGCTAAATGAGAGGTGTTAAGCATCTGCTTTCCCAAGACTGTAAAATTCATCCTAAATATATCTGATTTAAATATATTTGTGTTAACCTCGCAGAAAATCAAGATGAGCTTTTAAAAGTTAATTCTGATGGAATAAAATAACATCAGCTTTTTAGAATGGGGGAAAATGGGAATTTCTTGGAAAAGAAAACAGCTAAAATGAATCCATTCCCAAGATATACCATCTACATATATAAACGAGACAACATTTTATGGATTTGGCTAATTGTTTTAATGAACTTCAGTGCTGTATGAGTTTTGTAAAAGGGGATGTTGCAAAGCTGCCAACATATTGATATGGTGTCAACTCATTCAGGCAGGTTATTAACTGGCAAGACTGAAGCATACTCGATTGTATTGATCCATGTAGAACTGGAATGGTGGAAGTAATGGATTTCTTAGGTGGATCACTTTACTAAAGTTACCTTGAAATCCCCAGCTGAATATGAAAAGATTTATCTTCTTGCCTCTCCCATCAACTAACTTTGAGAAACAAGCAATTTGTGACTTCCTCCTGTGAAACGTGGAGTTTTGTTTCTGTCACTATAGGTGCTAGTTGCCAACGAGGAGAGTTCTTTTCAGAGGAGTATCTGAAATCCTGATTATAAATTTGAGATTACTGTGATGTAATAAAATCCAGTCTTTCCAAATACTCAGAAACTAGATATTTTCTAATACATATTAATCAGAAAGTTCATTATTGCTCTTTTTATCCCTTCTAAGAAACTGACACACAGAACTCAAGAGAAGGCAAATTTCTAAATTACATACAATGTAAAAGAAAAAGGAGATGTAAGCTAAGTAAGCAGATGAAGATTTGAGAAAGGCTGACAAAAAGATGATCCCAAGCATATATTTTATATGGATTTTTTATTCATAAAATGCTCTGCAAATGGCTTCTGACTTCAGCTGACACATTGCTGTCTTAGTAGTGATGTGTTATGCCAGAGAGCTTGTGAAAAATGGACTCCAAAACATTGATTACATTTATCTAATCCTTGAACAGTTTGCCAATTAAGCAGTCTTTAAAGGGTGCTTCACTTTGTGCAGGCAAAGAGAGGTTCATCTTCATTGTTCTGAATCAAAATACAATCAAAGGTACCATGTTTTCTCCTTATTAAAATGGGAGATCAAAGGTGACAGGGTAAAGTGGCCAATCCTCAAATCCCCTCTGCAGTGGAGGCTCAGTTTATCACTTCATCTCTCTGGCAGAGTAGGAAATGGGTACAACCTAATCAGACTTGTGTGCTTGAATACCTTTATGTCCCTGCATTTCTTTACCCATCCTTCCCTCAGATTGTCTAGGAGGCTAAGATAATAAACAAAAATCAGTTCCCACCTGCAAAATTAAATTTGTTACCCTTGCTTTTCTGTTCCAGTTCCTCTGGAACAAAAATGTATGAAACAATTCAAAATACACAAAAAGCTTTTGTTAAATTTATTTTTAGACAGATTCACTTTTTGATTTTGTTTCTAGACCCCTCTAATTGAAAAGTTTGAAAATTAAAAGAAAAAAAGGAATTTAAAAAAAGGGGCTTGTCCTCTGATATTTTCCTGTTTGCCCAAAATCTCTCTCCAAAGTTGCCTGCATTCAAAATAAACAAATACTTTTCCTTGAAGCATAAAAAGCATGTATTGTCAAATAGGTATAATAATAATTAATAATAGGTTATGAATATAATATAATATTAGAATATAATATTAATATTAGGTTATGAACTAATCTAGCTAGATTATTAAATAGCACAGGTACCTGTGTTTTCAAGCTCTAATTAATGTTAAAATTGAAGCTTGAATTTAACAAGTTAACAAGAATCTAATCACATACAAAATGCTTTTTTTTCACCATCAACCTGATTCTACAAAAATGTACATTGTTGCTTCACCTTAACCACAAAAATTATTCCAATAAATCAATTAAATTTCTTTTATACTTGAATTTATGGGAATATATGGGAAGATATGGGAATTTGGCATCTTAAGGAAAAAGGATTAATGATAATCATAACAAGCATATATTACCATGTCTTTATGTCAAGAAGTTGAAATGGAGAATAAATTTTGGTAGATTTTTTTTTTCATGCTATTGTCTTTTTCTTTAATAATTCTTGTCCTTAGAACTTAGCTCAGCTTTTTTTCTGTTGCACTCACTCAGGGCAGCTATCATATCATAACCAGTAAAGATAATTGAATGAAGAATTGATTTTTATTGCCTGTAATAAAAAGCAGTTCTTATTACTTTTACAAATTACTCATAATTACAATTGTCTAGAGAATGCCTTATCACCCTGAGTGGAGCCGAAATAAGCTGGATGCACAATAGTACTTCTGTGTCTGTGATTTAAAACTTGTGTTCTCATTAATGGCAATGTAAATTAGGACTATGGCAAATTTAGTTCATATCATTTTACTGGACAGATTCTAATACTGCTGGGGAAGAATCTTAAGCAGACTTGCAATTTATTTCTGAGTGGCATCATTCCTGCTGGAGCATGTGCACTGACTCTGAGTGGTTTCTTTAATTATTAAGGAAGCAGAGTTGTGCAAGTTACACTTCATGAAACATTTTGATTATGTCTTTTAGAGCACAAGTGCTGGAAACTCTGGAGTGTTAGAAGAAGATACCAGATTTGTTACACTGCAGACAGGCAAAGCTAGTTTCAGCATTAAGATTGCTCTGATTAGGTTCAGCAGATGTATATTGAATGGCCTTTCCTAAAGTATCCTCTTTAAATTTCACAGAAAAGCACCAGTAATTTTTCACCTGACACACGAATTCTTTTTTTTCTTGTTTATCGTGCAGTAAAGCTAATAGAGAATATATCTTGCTTTTTTCTGCCTGTTTTTTTAAGTAGGACAGGTAACTCTGGGTCACTTTCATACACTTCATCTGATACAAGATGGAGAAGGAAAAGCTAGAATTAATCACAACCTCCCTCACCTCCCTAAAGAAAAATGAATCGTTAAAAATCCCCTGGGCACTCAGTCTTCATTAACTTTTATCACAGAGTTTTGTGCCTTGTTTAAATGTGTCATTCTGATAAATCAAGGTATTGATCTCACTTGATTATAAAGAAATTGTCTTTCAAGAAGAATAAGAATCGGGTTTGGGATGAGAGGTTGATATTTCTTCCTATGACCTGTTGTATGACTGGGAAACATCTGGCCTTCCCTTGTTGAACAGTGTGAGCATAAACGAAGGTTAATTTTCTGAGAAGTGTTTTAATGATAAATTAGATTTGCTAATTTTGTTCATGTTATATTGTATATTTTATGTGATTTAACTCGCTCATTTAAAACTTACTACCTTTAAGGCAAATATTTATGTTACACAATACTGTACAAACTTGGATTCATGATTATTTTTTACCAATCAACAAGTCCTATTAATTCACTAAAACCTGCCTAAGGATATAATCAGCAATTTAAAGAACAGTTCATACATTAAAGTTGCATACCAGCTATCTAGACATATCCGAACCACACCGTGCACCACAAACAGGCAGTTTATACAGATGTGTGCTGGGCCTGTGCTGTTATTCCATATTACAATTAAATTATCAAATTATTGTGAATGGTATTTCTGATGCTCTGTGCCTCAGGCATTGTTCTGAATAAGTATCTTTCATTTCCTGGGTTTGCCAATAAAAGCCTCACTTTAAGAACCAATAAACATCTCACTTTAAGAACCAAAAATATAAAAAAATAAAAAAAGAAACAAAACAAAAATACTAATTTTTTTAAAGTCCAATCTTCTTAAGGCTCTTCTCATGACATCTTGAAATTTAAGTGAAGCAATGGATACTTAGACAAACTTCATACAATCTTTGAATGCCATTCTACACCCAACAAGAGAATTTTTGGCTGCTGATTTTAAAGGCAACAACGAGAACTAAAACCTTGAAGAGGCTCAGCCCACTTCCAAAGTCAGATCTGGTGGCATCATCCAAGACATGATCTTCCCAGATGTTTCCAGGCACAGCCAGATCACTTCCAGTCCAAGAGAAGGCCTCTGGTGAGTACCTTCTGGCAGAGGAGACGTGGAGAGGGGGCATGTGAGTGGGGGACACATGGATCTCACCAAGGGACTAGATGATATATGTCTGGGCACGACAACTGCAACAAGAGTCTCTTACCTCTCCCTTTTGTCTTAAAACTTCCCACTATCTCTTCAGGAACTGATGCCCTCAGTTGGTCTGGACATCTAACCACATATAACCAGAAATTTCCTTTGATTAGAGAGCAGAAGCAAGTAAACACAGACAGTTAGAAGTTTTCAAAGTAAGCAGTTGTCATGACCAGAAATGTTATTGCAAGTCACTGCTTTTATCTGAAAAAAGTTAGGTCATTTCTGACACATGTAGAAGAAGCCAGCCTGTACCCTCAACAGCTCCTAAGAGGCAGAAACCTAGGTTCCAAAAGGCAAAGAAATCAATTAATTGCAGATGTAGACAATTATCCAGCGATACGTAGCAGCAGCAGCAGCCCTTTCTCACCCTATTCTCTCACCCCTCTCTAGACTCTACTCATGTATTTCACTCATAACAGCAAATTCCATCTTCTGCTGACAATCCCATGCCTGATAGTGAGTGACAGAAGGAGGCTCATCCCATTTCAGATCACAAGCATACATTTTTCCTGACCCTGTACATATCATCATCATGGCAGGATCCACATTTGTTGTGAAGTCTGGGCTACATCTCCGTAACTCCTGCACTGGGTTGTATTGCTGGTTGGGGGTGTTGGGGGGTGTTGGGAGGAGGGTGGGACACACACAGAGTTTCTTTCATAGATTCTTCCTGTAATTATATATTCATACCACAAAAATTGCTCCATCACTCTGCTCCGTGCCCACTAGAATCACCTACAGATTATCAAGATGCAAAGGGTTCTTGGCCATTTCTACTACTAGACTCTCAGACACCTATTTGTAGTTTTCTGATGTCCTATTTTTTGTATTACGTCCAAGGTAATATAATTAGGTTTATGCTCCAAATGCAAAGTTACAAAATATGACCTGTGGGTAGGTGTTTCAATAGTCCATGGCTGGATATATGTCCAGATAGGTGGTGTATTCTCTTCTGTCTTCCTGAACATGCAAAGGAATTATGCGGTTGTTTGTTTCTTTTTGTCCCAGACGTATATAAAGGAGAAAAAGTGTTTCATGATGCTTTCACTATGCAAGTTCCAAACCAATTCAGCCTGTTGAAGTGAACCAAGAGCAGATGATGTGGCACAGAAACTGCAAGAGGACTGAAGTGAAAGCCTGCAGCCAGAAGGACTATGAGGATCAACCTAAAGCTAGCTGACAACAGGCTGGGTCTATCAGAAGTTCCTGGTCTATGAATGTAGGACAAAAAAAAAGACAGAAAACCAACTTTCAAGTGCTGAACAGTGCCAGAGCTGCTATCAGCACCATCGTGGCAGCAGACAAAATCCTGCAGGAATTTTGTCCACTGAAATTTTTTCAATATTTTGGACTTTGGACTTCAATAACTAGCAAAGATGGGGTAGGCTGGCTGCTCTTCCAAGGACGGTGATGGGTAGGGGCTACATGCATGTCCTCTGAAACAGGCCACACGACTGTTGTTATTTTTCCCTCAGTGATGTAATACCTCTGTAATCATAAACATTCCTTGTCCTTAATATTCTTGTGTTAGGCCAATTGACCAGCATTTACTGTTTTTGAAGAAAAATAAATGTGTTTCAGTTGCTGGAGCTGTCTATAGTGACTTAACTATGTTTCTCTGGACCCTACTGAGTTTTCACTCCATTTGGACCTCTTTGCTAACTAGAAAACAGATTAGATGCTGACCTACTTCAGTGGGCAAGAGAAATTACAATTATCTATTCAAAACATATATGGTTATATCTTTACATATTTTTACATGCAATTTATTCTGAGTTTACATTTTGAGGAAAGCACTTAATCATTGCAAAACTTGAGAAATGAAAGTAGAAATGGTTTTCAGACCTCTGTAGGTGGTACTGAGTCTTCCCAGATTGATATTAATCTTCTTTCTCTTTGTTTCTGCTCCAGTCCTTCATTTTTTTCCCCCTACCATGACGTACTAGCCTTTGGGTGTTCCCTTTCCTCCTATTACTGGCTTCTCAAAGGACTTCTCCCTCCACAGTGTCAGTTCTGACTGTGCTGGCTAATTCATCATGCTCTGGTTCACTCATAGTTAACCTGTAATATAGTCAATTTAGCTGGTTGAGACCTAAAGTCTATAGTACTTCAGGCTGTATGTTTTTTTCACTTGTACCAGTGATGGCAGTGCCCAACACACACTGCAACTCCACAGAATTCAAGGGAATGAGAAATCTCCATCTTGTTTCCTGATTTCTTTCTTTAAAAATGGGTAATAATCTGATAATAAGGCTGATACCTTATTTCTGGCTGACGTGAAAAGTCCATCTTGAAAAATTGTCATCTGCTTCTCCTATTTACAAAATTGCTTCTCCTCCCTCCTCTAGCCAGGAAGGCAAAAGCAATACTGCACTTCCTTTTAAATTTAAATTATTTATTCTTGGACAACAGCCAAGTAGGTTGTTGCAAGTAGATACCATTTTTAAAAATAGCCTGAACCAGTCGACAGCAGAAATCAAAATTCAATCATAAGAATTATTCTGTCAAATTATTCATAATTGTTTTTCCTTTCCTTCGTCCTCACTGACCCCTTGAAGAAAAAGTTCCTCATAAAGAGGCTTACCTAATACCTATCCAATTATTTCTTAAACAGTGTTCTGGAATGTATTTCATGATCAGTTGTGGTTAGAGTTTTAATTAAACTTTTGCAGTCTATCTCCGTGAAAATATAGCCAGGGAGACAGACATATTTGTTCTATGGGAGTTGATTGACAGAAGGGAACAGATTGACTTGGCATGTTAGTAAGACCAATTAATCTTCTTCAAGTACATACTGGGAAAACATGGAGTTCTCTCAACAAGCTGTTACCAAAACAGAGTTTCTGTTTGAGCAGTTGGAAAACTAACAGTAAGAGTGGAAGTTGTAAGCAAAGAGTGAGATGCTCTTGCACAATGAAACTTTTTAGTTTGGGAGGTTTGTTGCTGTGTGTAATGTGTTTTCATATTTAGATCAGGGTGGTGCTTGTTAGAAAATAATCCATTATCTCTCAGGTCTAAAATTTCCTGCTCTGAGTCCAAACCTGGAACCCAGCCACTGTTATCATGTTACTAGTCTTCAGATAACAATTATTTTATTCATTTTATACTGGACAAATATGAAGCTTCTTATAAAGGAAAGTATATATAATATGTTTTCATGCCTATCTGACAATAGTATGGATACAAAGATGAAGAATAATAGGAGCTTTTAAGGGAAGCTGAAGATAAAAAAGACAACTTGCTGGAAAATCAAATTAATTAGAAGTGCAAGAAATTTCTCTTAGTACTTCTGATCAGCTTCTCACTAGATAGATTTCTAACATCTTTATGACTTGTATTGCACAATTTTTCCTGCTTCTTTATACTGAACACTTAGAAAGAATCTTTTATTTTTCTTTCTTTTTCTTTTTTCTACTTTTATTTTATTTTTATGTTTTATTTTCATTTTAATCTTCTTTAATTTTAATCTAATG
>JANHGL010016705.1:108631-153532 GCA_024611195.1 Ceyx melanurus
TATTTTAATCTTCTTTTATTTTTATTTTATTGGGTTTTTTTTTTGGTTGTTGCTTTTTTTGTTGTTTTTTTTTTAATGGATTCTTAAATTAGTTAATACCCAATATTTCATCCACAGGATACATATGAATATTCTCTGCATCTACTCTTATAATTTTTATTGCATTTACTAACAATGAATATTATAATCTGAAAAAAAAATTATTTTAACTCAGAATGTGTAAAGTCATTCCAGCTGAGATGTATTAATAGGAGAGTTATAAGGGGATATCCTGGAGAAGATCATATACATGCCCCTGAAATCTCTCTCTGATCCAGGTGCAACCAATGTGAAGAACCTGATTTTGCAGGGGGCTGTGAATGTCCTTTTTACTCCCATTAAACTCAACAGGATGTTTAGCATGTGACAGAATTCCCTCAAGACAGAAAAATACTCAAGAGCCCAGACAGGAGTGGCCATGAGGAGGAAATGAGACTAAAGCTCTTTCCAAAAGTGTCCTTCCCACATTATAAATTAAATTTATGTACATCACAGGCTGAAAATCTAAGATGATCTGAAAAGCTGATTACAAGTAGTCTCTGGACCTGATTTATTTTCTTAATTTTTTTTTTTCATCGTATTTCCCTGAAAGTATGAAGGGGACTGAACATACAGAATTTCTTGCTATCTCAAACATATGACTGGTTTCTCTGACATTTTTCCATTTGTAAAATGATGAACAATTTTTACGGATGCTGTAAATAGTACAGGCAAATTAGATGCTATCAAAAACCCCATGAAACATTCAAAGCAGCATCAGCATCTGCTTTGCATACAATATATTGTAAAGTTTCCTCTTCTTTCTTACAGGAGAGATTTTTATGTACATTCATTGCATTTGCAGAGCTTTATTTTACAATGCAGTGTCAATTGAATGGTTATACACTATAAATCTTAGCAGGCATACAAACACACACAGAAGTGATGCTGACTGCAATACACTTAAGCATGGGATATGTATATTGGAGCAAAATTGGACATTGTTAATAGAGGTTTCCTGGTAACAGAACTACTGTAATAAGAATTTTTATTCACATTTGGTTTAGCAGTTGTGCTCAGGGTGTCACACTCAGTTCTGAAATGCAAAGCTGACAGGAAGATACAATGCACAATAACACTGCATGTTTCTGAGGGAGAACTCTGTTGTGTCTTCTTTGGTCCTCTTTTAGCATAGATGTCTGGATTTCTTTACATTTTCAAATTTAAGCTCATGAATATGCACACACACCCCAAGAGGGTGTTATTGGTATTTAGAAATCAAGGGGAAAACAAAGACTTTTTTGGTGATGTTCATCAGTGTTGGCTGCCTCATTTCAGGATGTTCAGTGGGTTATTAGATCCTGCACTTTCAAAGACCATCAAAGGTCTTAAGCCATCTGGAACCAGCAGGCCTGGGTAGGTACTCATTACTTTTGGAAAATGAGGCCCAGGATTTCAGCTGATCACTCAAACAGCAAAACTCTTAGATTTGGAGTGTTTTTCAGGCTTGCTTGCCAGTGAGAAATGGATGATACCACAGGAGCTTCTAAATAAATGTGGTTAGAACTTTTTAAACCATGTTTGGCAAAATGCACAGTCTGTCTGATGCAAAATCTTTGCAGAGATGTACCCATTAAGTTTTCCCTAAAGTGAGTTTTAGCGATTTGCAATACTTAAAAGGAGAAAATGGAAATCAAAGAAGGATGAAAGGCTTTCAGTTTAGAGACAGTGGAAGAGTGAAGTACAGTTCAGAGTTGCTCAGATCTATGTGGACACTTTTGGTTTAGGGCACCTTAGAAGACACACAGCAGCTGATCCCTGTTCTGTTGACATCACCTATTGCATAAAGGGTTGAGCAAAGGAAAAGTCAGGTCTAATTCCCCATTCTGCCTATTTGGGGTTCTTTTTTTCCACATCTCATACCAGTGCCTTATTCTCTGTGCTACACTGTACATCAAAATGAGAGGAGCTGTTAAGAAACTGGCCTTTGCCATCCAGGCAGTTTACCACACTTAGACAGTAAAACCATATTGCATGCATCTTCTCTGTCCCTGCTAGTGCCCAGCCATAAATCCAGTGTTCAGCTGTCTGGGTTCTTCCTTGCCACCTTTCACTTATTTTTGTGCTGCCTGTTGGATCATTCATATTTTACAAGTCTCTTTTGAAACACAAGATTAAGAGGTAGGCATTGGTGTATTTCCCCAGATCTGAGATTTAGAAGCTTGCAAATTCTCCTGAGGCCCCTTCATATGCACCCAAATAGCAAAGAATTTTGGTGGTGTTGAGACAAACAACTTCAGTCAAGTCTAGTGAAGCCTGAGCTGGAGAACTAAACCAGGAGTGATGGAAAAGCACTACCTGGAAATAAATGGTGATTAAGACGGCAAAAGAGATGCATTATTTTGGCAACACTCTAACTGTGAAGCTTTAGACCCAAGTGTCATAGTTCACATCATTCAGGAAAGGGTTGAGACTGATATTAACCAGTGAAAGAAATATTAAAACCAATTAAAAATAATATTCATATCTAGGGCACTTGATGCTGTTAATCCAGACAAAATAGTTTCAGAAGCACCAAAGCTGCTTATTCAAAAGCAGATGTCTGAGAAACTGTTGGTGAGTTCTTACACCATTTTCATAGATTGACAGTAGAGGCTGTTACATTAATTCAGAAAGTGCACAGTAATGGTTTAGTTATTACCAAATAATTCCTGAATTGCTAATTACAGAGGATTTTGAATAAATTATTCATACACAGTTTAAACTTTTCAAAACTAATGTTTTTAATCTGTTTTTAATCTATTGTATGCAGACCCTGTTTTGTTAAATTGTATGCTCCTGGAGTGAATAATACTGATGCCATCAACTGACATGAGGCATTTGTCAGGAAGGATACTTCATATATCCATTTCTTCCCTATGTATGGGCACCTGGCTATGCTAAATTGCAGCACAGACTATGCAATAAGTAGATTCAGCAATAAAACTGACTGTAAATTAATCTAATGTTGTCGTTGTCAGAATGATGGATCATGAACAGTCAAAGATCTGACAAGTTACATGTTAGAAGGGACTATTCTTCCACCTTACTTGCTTTGTTTTTTAAAATTCATATGACAATTTGCCTAGAAAATCTCTAAACTATTGGTTGCTAGACTTGGCAAGTCTGTTTTCACTTGACATTTGAATTGTAGTTGAGGGTATTGAAGAAAAGCTGTCTAACTGCCTAGGTGCTGAGCAATTTTGCAATGCAGTACGAATTATCTTATAGGATTACCTGTGATTTATATGTGTTTTCCCTAGTCTTCTGAGTTTTGCTAAGATTAGACTTTCAGTCATTATTTATTTCCACATCTCTGCAAAGATAAAAAGTGAATTATTCATTTCTGTGTCATAGACTCATATGGTTGGGAGGGATCTCAGAGGGATCTCATCTGTCCTCCTGCCCTAAGAGGTATGAACAGCAGATGTGTTAGTCCTGACAGATGCCTGTTTAAGGTCTTCCCATACATTTCCAGTGAAGAAGTCATCACAAGTTCCCAGACAGTCTGCTTGATGTTTCCCTGTCCACACTGATCAAAAGGGGGTTTATTTGGTGCTTTGGTTTGTTGTTGGTTTGGTTGGGGGTTTTTTTCCCTAATGTCTTTTCTCTGATTGAAACCCATTATTTCTAATCCTTCTGGAACTGGGCTGTGGAATAGGTTCCTCCCCTACACACTGCAGCAGTCATTTCTGTACTTGTGTTTTTCAACCATTTCTCATAGCTCCTTGTTCTGCAGGTACTCTAGCTTGATCCAAGCTCTATGAGAAAAAATGTAGACACTGGGTAGGATTGCATCTTCACTGAAACTTCATTCCAGTTCCCATATGTAGATGCCTAGAGAAAGTCACCAGAGACTCCTCAGATCAGATTCACCTGAGATCTTGGCACCTCCTTAAAAGCAGGAGTGTTCAGGGCACAAACGGTTTCATTACAAAGTGGATGATTGCTTTTGGCCAGAAGAATTGCAGTCTAAACTGATATCTCTGCTGGGGAAGACTCATTTGTGTGCAGCAGGTGTGCTAATAGGGCATCTTGTAGATGTCAGAATAAGGTTGTATTCATTCTGGAGCAGTGATTCCAGAAATAATGACTTCTAGTTTTGTGCTGCTCCCATGTAGCCATCTCATATCCATACAGATAACACAGGCTTTTCCCATCTGCTCTCCACCTTACTCTTCAGAAAGGGTGAGTCTCTTACAGCTCCTCTGTGTCAATTATCTGCTCCATACAAAGGTCTGGGCTCCTCACTTGGAGAGAAGTGTTGAGTGTGTCTTGAAATGTGACCTAAATGTGTCTTAGACTGATAGATATGCAAGTGGGAATCTAAATAAATGTACTTCTGTTACATCTGCCTTGGAATGTGTGCACGTCTTGGTGCATCTTTCCTGAACTCTCTACAAATTTTCTTCTCTAGAACTTCAGACCTTGCTCCAGTGTCTGTGTTTCTCAGTTCTGTGGCAGAAAACACTTCTACAAAAAAAGTGGTGGATTGCTGAAAATCCATGGGGATCAGGACACCTGGGGTCTCAACCAAGCTCATTCACAGCTCTCAGTCTAACACAAATTTCTTCTTTGTTTCCCTTTTTATCTCTATCCTGTCAGATCTCTGGGTCTGTCTCTTCCTGTGAGTTTCAGTCTCTGCTGGGACTTCTATATGGTATTGGAAACCAATTAATAACAATATATTATGCTTATGATAAGCCTGCCATTTATAAAGAGAAAAGCTGCTCATTTTTATTTCTGAGCATGTTAGATATAAGGCCAACTGTATCCTACACTGGGAACACTTCTGTACCAGAGGGGGAATTTCATTGAAGGAAAAGTGAGTTAACTGCAATATATAATTAAACCCAAAAAGAGCAAGGTGTGATGGCAGGGTGCAATATACTGGTGGTTTTATGCTACAGATAACTGTAGCATTAGTTATGGAAGGGACTCTGCTGAGGTTTTAGAGGATTTTCTTATGAATTGTTCCTCTGGCTGGTCTGTCAATACAGTATCCATTTCTCATCAGTTGAGAGTTCATGTTGTGACACTGCTTGTGTCTACCTATGCCAGATCTAACAGCTAGGAAGCATTTTCTGATATTTAGTTTACAGTTTCCTTTATTCACAGAAATGCCCCTTTAGAGCTTCATTTTAAAGGCTTATCTATTTCATAGAATCTAATGTACTTTCCATTTTCTAGGATTTGGTTTTAAATGCAGATAGCAATCTTTGCATATTTTTGTGGAAAAAGGTTATTATTTTTCTTTGTATCACATGGATGTCTGTAAGTAACATGTAAAATTATCTCTACTCTTCTCTTGTAGAATTGTAGACACATAGTGCTTGACTGCAAAGCTCTGTAATTTTCATGTGTTTTTTTTTTAATACCCTGCATTTAAAGTTTCACATCTGCAGATCTGAAGAGGAGGATGAAAAATAAAAAGCACACCATGTTCTCAGGAAAACAAAAGAGGAGTGGGTGGCTTTAGATAAAATGATTGCCTTGTACCTCTGACACTGATTATTTTGTTTGGTGGTGCATAAAAGCTCTAAAGGAGAGTCCATTTGGGAGAGACATCCACACTCTGAAATTGCCCAGTACAATGGGATACAGGTTAGTCTTTGGCTGAAGAAAGAATTCAGATAAATTCAGGCAAAAATGAATGTTCCATGTTAAGCAAAGAAAGCTGCATTCCTGAATGGATGTTAAACGATGTGTCAGGCAGCTCTAAAACATACCCTTTAAAATGAAAAGATAGTATTGCCTCTATGTCCTGCTTGCTTATTTGCACTGAAGCATCAGTGACAAAATATGGATTGTTTCTCTGATTCATCCAAAACAAGGTTTTGATTATCCTCTGCTGCCAGCCAAACTAAACCCCAGGTATTATCACAAGACAGACATACTTTCAATTCAAGACATAATTCACACTGAATTCATGGCCAAAACATTTATAGCTGACCTGGGCATAGGCAGAATGATAACTAGAAGCAAAGGTATTTTTCAAGTAAGAATTCTTCTTTTTTTTCTTGTATGTTTCAATCCAGACTCTGAGAAGCACCTTTTTCTACATAAATTAGAAGGATTTCTCAGGGAATAGGTGGGCATTTGTGTCTAGAAATAAGGAATTATGAGATTTTACTGTGGTAAAACTAAAGGGAAGGCATTTTTTCTTACAGGTTAGTGAAAACAAGGTTAGTAGAACTCATTGAGTAATCAAAAAGCAATATATTATACAGCCATGTAAATCTTGTCTGATTCAATATTTGCTTTAATTAGGCTTGCTGCAGTGCTTACAAGGGCTAGTGATCCCTTTAGAGAACCAGCATTTCAGATCAGGATTTCACTGAAAGACTTGCACACTTGTCAAAACAAAAAAAATTAATTGTTCCCCCACTTTTTTTCTCTTCCTTGCAAGAAAAAAAATAAAAAACAACATATTTTAAGCATTAAAAAGATACTTTCCTCATCAATTACTGATGAAAAATAATTCAAAGCATGGTATTACATACTTCTTCAGAAAGCTAATCTAAGGGACAGAGGCCACAGTTTAAATAGCTAACATGACATATTAAAGGGAGGGTCAGTACTGGAAAGTAAGAGGTTTGTGGTTTTTTGTTATCCTGTGTATATATATCATTATACTCATACTTAAGAATAGTATGAGAACAATCTGCTGCTGGTTTTTTAATATATAATTCCAAATAGGTGGTTCATTTAAGATAATTTAAACAAAAGGTAAATCTTCCATTTTGTGGCAAAAAAAAAAAAATCCTTGTTCTTTTGAGAAAGACTGAACTGGTCTAAAAACGCTTTATGTCAAAAATTTCTGCAGAGTAGAAGCTCTCAAGAGACATTGAAATTGGCAGTCTGGCTACACGGATTTCTACAAGGATATCAGGTTTACAGAGCTGCAGCAGTGGTTTCATAAGCTCCCTGGTTTTAGGGCAAATTACCCAGGAAAAGAACTACCCCAGCAGTGAGGACCTCGTATCCCCACAATGCCTCCCTGCATCTGGACTGACAGCTAATTTCTTTTTGTTAATTTTGTCCACAAATTTCTAATCGCTTCTAGTGTAAAGCAGAGTAAAAAAACCTCTTCCTCTGGACAGCTGAATAAGCATTGAAAATATCTATTAAGCTACCTTACAAAAGTTCTTGCTCCCTCAGCGGCTAATAAAATAACCTTCAGAAGTTAGAGCTTTAAATGAGACAATAAACTTCACCATGTTGATTTATTTGTTTTAAAAGACTTGTCTTATATAATTGCTAGGATAAGACTTTTAACATTGGTTTAAAACCAGGCAGCAAAGAGTAAAATCAATGGATGTGGGTTTCTAATGTTTCCAAAGCATTCCCCAAAAAAATGTATATACTACTAGGTAAACACCTCTTTCTGGGAGAGTAAAGATTCTGCTTTGGAATTAAAATTCCAAAACTCCTCTAGATATGCAGATGTTTACAGGTCTGACATTGAATAGCATCCTTTGGGTTCATTGCTCTTTGCATTCCACTTTCTAAGACACTGTGTCAGAAATACTGAGAGACTGGAGTTTCTCGCGGTGATCTTAGGCAAAGAAAGTACCACTGACATTGTTTGTCTGTTCTTTGTCACTGGTGATGCATAGCAGAAATCAGAAAAGCCATGGAGCTAGAAATAAAATGGGGAAGATATGAAGAGAAAGTGAAAGAAATCCTGAATGAAAGCCAAAGGTGTAGAAAATTATTGACAAATAAATAATAAAAAAAAAAGTCAATAGAAAAAAAAAACCAAACCCAGAGATAACAGATGAAAATGAAAAAAAATAAAGAAGGATGCTGCTTCTTTTCAATGCATTACAGGAATGATAAATCTGAAGAGGAAAAGTTCAGGAAAAATTCATGAAGGCAGAAAAGGTAAATATAAAATTATGAAGATAAATAAAACCCCCAAAAATGCTGCAATAATTCCAAGCATCTTATTTACAGGAAAGTGCTTGTAAATATGCCTTCCATCTGCTTATAAATATTAATGCAACATATTGAACATATAATAAAAAGGCAAGCAAAGAAAAGAATCTAGCTTTAATGTGATTGTGATTTTCTAAGCTGTGACACTTTCTAACATTGACATAATACAGCAGGAATCTAACTGAGCATGAAACTTCAGCATATGCTGAAATTTAGGCATTGCAAGAATCCCATTCAGTGCCATGGCTGATTAAAGCAAGTCTGTGCTTAAACATCCTGCTGGATTAGAGGTTCTGGGGACAGGTTAACTTGCAATGCCTACAAAAGAAGATAATGTTTTAAACAACATCAATTTCTCTCCTTCAAAGTCTTTCTATGGCAGCAGATCTTTCTATGCAAATATTTGTGATCCCTTTTCAGACAGATTTCTTCCCATAGTGGTTGATTTGATGAAAATGAATGACAGCTTTTCAGGATAGACTATTTTTTAACCAGGATGCATCCTATGGTCCCACAGCCATGCTGTTTGCAAAATTCTTAATTAAGAAAATAGGTTTACAAGACAAATCTGCTGTAGGTAGGGAACATTTTCAGCACCACACACTGAAAATTAATGAGGATGGGAGGTTGGATTGAAGGGACGGAGCTTGGAAAATGTAAAGCAAAATTGCAAATGCACAGAAATATTACTCCACTACAGCCACTAATTAATCATAAAAAACAAGGTGATGGCAAACATTAGATTTCCTAGTCTGTGTTCTTGTTTGTTAGCAGACATCTTCCTAAATCCTGCCTGCATTATGACTTCTTTGACACAGCACCCAGGCTGGGATATATCAGCAGCATCAGTGCCAAATTGCACAATTAATCTAAGGTGACCTGAGTAATTCAGCTAAATGAGGCATGATCTGAATATGACAAGGTAGCAAGCATGCAGAGAAAGGGAGCAGAGCATAAGAGGAGAGGGTCTGAGCTCAAAACAACTCACAAAGATTCTGGTTCACTCTGCACTTTTTATATTTATTTGCTTCTCTGTACAAAGTGGATGTTACACGACACAAAGACCAAGTAAATGAAAATGCCTCTCAGTGGTGAGGTGGGACAGGGATGGAATTTCACACATGGGACAAGGCAATGCTTAAATCAACCCAAAAGCCCCGTGCTCCAGCAGTGCCCTCTGCTCTCTCAGGCCTCTTCACTCGAACTCCAAGCCTGACTATCACAGATTTGTATAAAGATGACAGTCAATTGAATTTCTCTTTCAAAAGACCTAATAGCTCCTCATCTTTTTTTTCAGTCTGATTCATTTGTGTCATTCCATGGTACATTTTCTCCAGCTGAAAACCCTGTATGAAATTTTCTTACCCCATCATGCCCCAGGCCCCTCCAGTCCATGTCTCACCAGAATAATCCAGTGCCTCTGTTCTACCACTGCTGCTTGTGCAGAGTTGCACCATTTCTGAAATGAGCTAAGTTACAATAAGTAAATAAATTTTAAAAATAATAAAAACAACCCCAAACCAACCAAAAACAATACCACCAAAAAAAAACAAAGCACCACACATGTGGACAGAAATGTGTAACATGGGGAAAAGGAACTTGGAGCAGAGTCTTTGGGGGAAATTGGGTAAAAAAAAATTAAATCTTCAAGTTCTTGTGAAACTGCACCCAAAGAAAAAGCAATGTTGAGTGACAACTGACTTTACTTGATTATAGGCAGTTTAGTGACCTGCTTAAAATCTGTAAAAACAGAAAGGAAGAGTCTGAGTGCCCTAATAAATCACAATGCTCTAATGAAAAGATCATAATTTTTTCTTCTACTGATGCAGTGTTCAGAGGAATTAATAATTCTTTGGGTTTCCCTGTAAGAGGAGAGGACGTGCTAAAGCAGCAACGTTACACACCTTTGATGATGCTGGAACATCTTTCAGACAGTTATCTCTTTTTATCCCATAGCTATTAGGATCACCATTCAGTTCAGAGTCATTCTGAACGCATCCTTATCTCTTTCTCACATCTCTTCAATAAATCTTATCTGCTGCCTTTGTGGAGGAGGGAGTGGTATAGAAGACTGGTGCAAGAACTGTTTGCTTTCTGAGCCAAGGTAAATTTCCAAGTTACAGTCCATGCAGCTGCTGAAAACATCCCCTTTTTTCACATGCAATTCAGTAAGTATTTTTAAATTTTTATTTTACTTTACTATTTTATGAAGAGAGCTCTTGCAGTCCGTTATGAGCTACTACCAGAATCAATTAAACATGGCACAGTAAAACTGCAGAACAAAGGACAGAAGCTTCTCAGGATACAGTATGTTCCATTAATTATTCCATTACGAATTAGGGGCAATTAAGATTGAAATCTTTTTCACTGATTTGTGCTAATTTATCTGTGATTGAGACAGCAGATTAATTGGATAAAATGTCAGAAAGAAGAAGGGGTGAAACAACTTCTGAGGAACATTTCGTTTACTGGGATTTGTTTAAGAGCAGAAACCATACCAAACATTTCTCAGGCTTGAGAACTGAAGCAGAGTTTGGGAATGGTTGGGGTGAAAATTACTAACTTTTAACCACGCAAATTTCATGTACAGGTCAGGGATAGGCCTGGCCAAATACCATGTGGTTCTGGTGGAGCTTTGCACTCTGTTCAGGAGACCATGAGGGTCACAACCATCTCTTGCAAATACTCAGGGGGAACATCTGTGCTTTTAAAATGCACTTTTCTATGTGGCATTTAAATGTCTTGAAGACAGCTGTGAAGGAAGCAGCTCATCTGCAATTTGAATCTAGGAATTTTTGCTTTCAAAGTGAAAATCAGATGCCTAAATCACTGAGCTGGAAGGAAGGACACCATAAAATCTATCTTAGAAAAAGTTTATAATAATTCAGAAGCATAGCTAGTACTCTAACTTGTTTTCCTGTCAGAAACACACTGTTGCTGAGCCTAATTATCTCCGACCAATTCACAGATCTCCCAGTTACACAGTTCCTGAAAAGACAATTTTTTCACCATGTTACTTTCCTTTTGGTGGACTATAGTTTATTCAACTATGACAATCCAGCTCCTGAGCTGAAACTAGAAAGCAAAATCATGGTGCTGCACTTGACAAAAATACATGCACAAAGGCAGTTCTTCAGCCGTTTATGGACAATCAGTAAAGTACCCATAATAAAATGCATTATGTTATATTAGGCTTTTTGTGGACTGTGAAATGCTTTGAATGTGAAGAGAATTGCTGCATTTCCAAACCCTGGAATATCCCCAGTTTTGCTGTGTCTGATAATGCCAGAGAAAGAAAAAAAAAAAAATTAAAAGTATTTTTAAGGCATTTTTTAGTTACTTATAGGATGCCATGTTTATGAATGCATGAGCAACCATGCCACTCAATAAATTGATACTTGGACCTCAACAGCTATGAATCAGTCAGAAGCTGTTACTGTCTGGTGTCTGTTTAAGAAAGTGAAATAGTCCACATCCCTGTAGGCAGAACAACATCCTGGTAACCATGGAATACACTCTGCTGTGATTCTCAACACTCAAAGATGGAAATGACCTTAATTTTCTCCCACTGAGGCCACGTATTCCTATCAGAGCTGAGCTGCCTTGACATGCCCGAGTGGGTAACTGCACTTGCCACGAGGCACAGAGCACAGCAAGGACTGAAGACTCCAAAGGTTAGCAGCATGCCTGCTTCTACCACCAGTAACAGCAGACACAAAACACACAACAGATTCCCATCTTTCTGGGTGGAAAGTGTGTTCATGGACAGCTACAGGTGCATGAAAGAAATTCCACATGGAAGGAGGTTAATGGATCTCTACAACAGGATCACAGAATGGTGGAGGTTGGAAGGGATGTGCGAAGATCATCGAGTCCAACCCCCTGCCGGAGCAGGACAAAACCAAAGCAGATCACTCAGAAATGTTTTTCACAGACTTGATTTTTCTTCCTCTGTTTTGTGACACATTGGCTCCACCTCTCTGGAAGTAAGGGGTGTGGTATAGCATAGGTGCAACAGTAGGAAAGCACAGATGGAGCCATTAGAACTTGCCTGCAGGGACCCACTCAGAGCTGCTGAGTTATGTAACTACTCTGCACACACGTTTGTGGACCACAGCTGTAGTAAAAGCATCGTTCTCTCGTTAACATTTTAAGAACAAAGAGCAGTGCTGTCTTGCTGAAAAGCCAAAGCACGAGCATAATGAATTGTGCTAAGCTGATTTATTACTGCTCCATTATGCTTCTGTAAAGGTGATTTTTTACATTAGCTTTTCATAACTCGTCACAATTCTCACATATATTTATACCTACATGCTCCTGTCTCTTTTTAAACACCTAGTCATGACTCTGTATATTCATATATAGGGGCACATCAGGATACACAGAAGAAATAAGCAGTGTGGCATCCTAGATGACAATAAATTCTTGTACATTCAATAAGGAGCATTTGCTTTTATATACTTAATATATTTCTATATTTGTTAGTACATATAACTGCAACAGCAGATTACATTTTACCATGAATAATGTGCCATTTCATAGATAGTCTGTAATGCACAAACTCAGAGTAACAGGTGGCGTTTAGGACATTTTCAGTGCACTGCATGCTGGTGCCTGTACCCAGGGTTACAACTCCCACCAGGTAAGTGCCAGGCTCCTACCAGAGCTGCCATAACCAAACAGATGTGACAGAGACATTCCTCTATAAAAAAAAAACCCAAAAAAACCCAAAACAACCAAACCAAAAGCATTTAAAAGATTCATGACAATATCTCAGTTCACCTGGGATTCCAGACCTCAAATCCTTCACAACCCTGAGAATGCAAATAGGAATCACCTCAAGACACCTAAATATTGAGATCTACAAGAATCTATGTGTAAGCTTGGTGCCCAAGCTTTCTCTGTAGTCACCAGAGAGGTGAGATTCAATCCTGTGCTATTCAGGATAGGCTCAAGCAACCACCCTGTCCTCCAGACTCTCCTCCAGAAAGCTTCTGTATATATTTTGTATTACAAGTGGCAGTCTCCTGGTGCACCTCATAGCCTCAAGGGCTCATCATGTGGTACTAGAAACCTATGTTTAAGCAACTTAATCTTTGTCTACTTTCAGGTGAGCTGAATTACTCTTCAAATCCTTTCAAGTTATCACCCTGTTGATCAATAATTGTATAAAGATTGCAAAATAAACTCGTTTAAAAAAATATATCTACTTATAGTCATGTTTTATTGTGAGGAGTCCCATTGCGTCAGTGTGAGTTAAATACACTCTTTATGGACTTTTCAACCTGGGCAACTGAAGGAGCTAAGACATAGTGCCATTAGTTTACATGGAATCTAGACTGAAGATAGCTGTTCAGACCACATCAAATAACAGTGTGTGGTATTTCTGGTCTAGTTCAAAAAGAGAATAACAAGCTATTGAGAAATGATCTTAGTAAAAAGATTTTCTGCAAATAGTGGCTTTAGTCACCTTTAGAAACAGACAGTCACCAAACTAC
The DNA here is from genome assembly GCA_024611195.1 of Ceyx melanurus. Taxonomy (NCBI): domain Eukaryota; kingdom Metazoa; phylum Chordata; class Aves; order Coraciiformes; family Alcedinidae; genus Ceyx; species Ceyx melanurus. The sequence continues at coordinate 122,128 of JANHGL010016705.1, forward strand.
AGCTTTCCAGAACCTAAATTTTACCTACATCTCAATTTAGTTGCCTACAGCCTTCTTTCAATCTTACACTACACAACCATTTAATTCCCATATTTGGGGTGTGTATAATTCAAGACCAGAAGAATTGCATCATCTCTACTCATTTCCTATTAACTGACTGCATAACTTAACCCGAACTCATACAGTGTGTGAAGCACAACTCTTACCATTTCCTGACATTTACATTTTAAATACCAGAAACAATTTTTTCCCTAAATTCTGTTTTTAGAATTTGGTGGCAAAATATTTCCAGAAAAATAATGGGCTTCTTAGATATGCTACAAATCTCAGGTATCTCAATGACAGCCTTATGTCTGCAGTTAATCCTTTGCTTAAACAGGGCATACTTGAGTCCTGTTTAATTTCTCTGGAGGGTGCTGATCATTCTGCAGCAGGAAAAGCTGCCTACCATTTTTAAATGTCCTCACTATAAATCTCAGCAATCTTATTCTGAAGCATCTCAGGGTCATTTTAATTGCGGTCACTCATTCCCTAGCACAACCACCCCACTGAGTGTATGTGTTTTATTAGATCATTTCTTCAAACTCTGACTGGAGCTCCCCAAAAAGTGCTTGTAGTCTGAAAAGTGACAGTCAAAATGACATTGTAGGTTCCTATATGTCTTCTCCCAGTGGATTACAGATCCAATTTCCTCACTTCATGAGTGAAAAGATGCTTATTTTCTCTTCTCCCACTTGTAATCATAGCCTGTGATCTGAAAAAGAAGCTGAGCTCTTCTTACCCCTTGGCTCATTACCAGTAATAAAGGTTCTGCAAGCAGAGTTTTACCTTTCTAATAATGAGAATACATTCTAATTTGGTATTCACTTTTGACTTTATTCCTCTAATCATACCAAGTCTTTCTCCTGTCAACAGGATAAACATAGTAAAGGGCCAATATCTGAATAAGAAGAGGTCACTTTTACAAAGTCACACGTCATAGTAGAACAGCATTTCACAGAGATTTGCTAATATGTCAAGAGAAAAATGATATGTGGACGAGATCAAAGTTTGTTTCTGAATTTCTTGGATTGAAATATAAATTTTAAATAGTATCAGAACTGGTCTCTAAAGCCAGCAGGGAGTCCCACTACTTTGTAAGATTATAAGAAAAGAAAAATCTTGAAGAAAATGTTTTTGTTTTTTATTTTTAAGAAGACGAGAATACAACATTTGGCTTTAGACACTTGACAGAATCATTTTTATTGAACCAGTCATCATTTTTTCGCCCTATTTTTCAATGAACTACTGTGGAGACCAAGTACTTCCTTTAGGGCAGTGTGGGGTAGCCAACAAGGATCACTCTAATGGGATTACAAGTGACATTTCACTGGCCCTCATTCCAGGTAGATGTTTCTGCATCAGCAGGATCTTTTCAATCCCTCTCAGAAAGCCAAGAAGCTGTTTCCAACAATTACCTTGACCATATCTGAGCAGGCCAAACTGTAGTCAGTTCATATTACTCTGACATCTTGAAACTAGGGTGGGTGAAAGTGGGATTTGCAAGGAATAGAGGATGCAAAAATTAATATATCGTATTATTATTATTGCCAATAAAACATCAGCCAGATACAGTGATCATCAAATAGACACAAACTAAAATCAAGGAGTGTGAAACAAATCCTTTAATCTTCTTGCTTCACATCACACTTAGTATTTTATGGTAGATTGTGCAAACGCTCTTTGTGCGACTGCAGTTGCAGGACTTTTTTATTTTCATGTGTATATTGCTGTTAACCTCACCATCTCTACAAAATCTCATAGTTCATTGCAAAATGTAGTGCAATGCACTTCAGCATCCAGATTAGATATGGGTGATTATAACACAATAATCATGTGCGTGTGCTATACATCTTTACGATCAAGCCATTCTTTTTTAAATATTAAATGGCCTCTTGGGGCAAAAAGTAGGTTAATCAAAATAATACTGTCAAGTAGAGAGTACAGACCTTTTTATAAAAGAAAATTAAGTAGAATTGGTAATTATAACTAGTGTACAACCTTTCAATGTAGTCAATAAGAAAGTCAATTTGCTTAAAATAATGAGGTATTCTGGCATGAACAATCTGTTCATACTTTGTTCCCAAGAGCCTCCAGAGGGAATCAGAGCCCTAGCTGACATTTGATACTTTCTGTCAATTTATCAGCTCTGTGTCAGTCTGAGTTTGTAAGATGGTGTTGGGAGGATGCTTGGGGACCGATACAGAAACTGGGAAAACACAGTTGGTTTCTGGTGCCTGAGCTTATCCTTATTAAAAATGAATAAGCCCCTCATATTTCTATCCACACTCCCTCCAAAATTGATTTGGGAGGTTAGGATATGGTATTAAGCAAACAAGAATAATGAAGGTGATAATAATAATAATACTAGAGATAACAATAAATGTTAGAAATATTTAGCATACATGAGGAGATCTCAAGCTTCAGGCTCCACTAGTGGAAACCTGTTTGCAAACTACAGAGTATGGGACAAAGCAGATTACCTCCCATTTGCTCACTCTGGTGTTGATGCTGTGCTGCTAGGGAAGCTGTCAAGTGTCTTTCTTGGTAAAACAGAATACTGGAAGCGACCAATTCGGTAGCCAGTTCAGAACAATATTTTCTGCATCCAACAAAGCATATGGTTTTAAGTCCAGACTATGGAGGCTTGTGCTGCCTTGCCTTCAAACAGATTTGCTTTAGGAAGCTTTTCTTGGAGAATAGAAAAAAACCCCAGCCAACTACTTGGGGAATGCTCAGGGTCACAAAAAGCTGTGATTACGACAAGTTGTCCTTCCAGTTTTGATACACTCTTGACACCCAGTGTGGAGAGGTTTGGATACCCTCACAGGTCAGTGGTGCTCAGTTGGAAAGCAGTATTATTAGGAGGGCAGTCTGGAAGACAGTTATCTGTACTTATCCACATCGAGGTCACATGTAATTAATGCCTTGTGGTTAATGAGAATTCTTAATGATTCATGGTCATACTTAACTGGTTCATTAAGAAGCTGTGTTGCCTGTTTATCAAATCGCCAACATCTGAACAGAGATAGTCTTCAGATCACCAAAACCAGCCTTTCGGTCAGTGAAAGGCAACTTCAGGTTTTGCAGAGATGGATAAACATCTCTCCAGGATAATTGATATTACTGCTCAGTGAGACAGCCAAAGGAAAGGCAGGTCCAGAATCTCAAACCCTGCTCAGTTACAGCCTAGTGGGAATGGTCAATTAATCTGTGCTGATGTAACTCATAATGAAGATGAGAAAAGTCATTGCCACCATCATCTTTCAGAAACAAACCCTGAAGACATGCCTGTGAGACCACCCAAGTGACACCACATTTCTTCAGGAATGGCACTGCTCCAAGAAAACAGGGGTATCAGTACTGCTGATCGTTTTGACTTTGAGTAGCAAAAAGCAGACAGATCTCACAAGAGCAAAAAAGGGGCTGAAGGAAGAGAAAAGCAGAAAACTCTAAAAGCAGAGAGGACAGCAAGGGCCTCATTTCAAAGGCTGTCTAGTGAACTGAGGAACTGAAGAGCCCTTTAAAGAAAGGTATCTGTAAACAGTTCAGAGAAGCCACTGACAGCAAGCACTCAGGAACCAGCAATGGATTTTTAGAGCTGCTTCTGCACAGCCTTGCCCAGGCTGCCTAAACACTGGCAGCTTCTACAGTGCCCAGTGGCTGGAACCTGGGGAAAATCCTTGTCCACACTCGTGTTCTGCCATCATTGTAGCAAAAAGATGCCCAGTTTCTTTTGGCCTCCAATGAGCTGCAGAGAGTAGATTTGTTTATCCTCACGAGGGAGAAGGTAAAAGAATTTGCTTTCCCAGGCCTCCCCACAGACAAAAAGGGACATGCCAAGCATTCCTGGGAACGTGCAGAGCCATGTGAAACCTCACAGCTTTTGACCTTCTCTGCATGGATGCAGAAATTCACTGTGAGACATCCCTTCATCAGATCACAGCCTTCCCCAGGTACCTGTGTCTCCTGGGCACAAATGTGGCTGCAATATGCTCATTGAAATCAAAGTGCTGTGCAAAGCCACAGCACCCACAAAGCTTCCCTTGGGAAAGCTTTCGAAACACCTGATCCCTTGTGCTGTCTAGACTACTTTAAAGGTAAATGTTAGCTCTTCAGGGGCCACTAGCACTGCCCTTGGTTTCTCTAAAAAAAAAAAAAACAAAAAACAAACAAACAAACAAACAAACCAACCAAAAGCAAAAAAAAAAAAACACACCAAACATCACAGATAAAGAATCATAGAATGGGATGAGTTGAAAGGGACCTTTAAATGCTTTAAAGGAAGGAGGCAAAAAGTTAAATAGTAGTTAAAGGACAGAGAAATTTATTACACTCTAATGGAAAGCAGAGACAAGAACTTTCCTACTGTGAGGTTCTCCTAGAAAAAACTTCAGTCCTTTTCCAGATAAAGGAACACTTAGGTAGACTGTGTATTTTTCCAAAATAAAGTAAAAATATTCACTTTGAAGTGTTACTTTTCATTCTGTCAGCATCCCCACAGTTTTTCTGGAGTAACCAAACACAGAAGGGATCAATCAGCAAATTCTTATGTTTCTAGAAATATGAAAATGTGAAAAAAAACCCACAAAAACAAAAACCACCAAACCTGATTACACCCTAATGTTCCTTTTAAGTTTATTCATCATGTGAAACTGATGTTACAGTGGCATTTTCATATAGTACCTAGTTGCACAAGGCTGGTAGTAGTTTCAGACTCCAGCACCTCATTTGATGATGTATTTATGCACTTAATTTGGTTTGTGTGCAAACCTACAAGGTACTTGGAAGAACTGTGGACAGTTTTCACCTATGTTGCTCAATTGACTGCTGTTGATTTGTGTTTCTTGAATTTTGGAAAACGTTTTAAGTGGTCTTAGTTTTCTAGAGACAACAGCTCCCACTCCCTGACAATTGTGCCCCACTCAAGTACAGTAAATACTGATTGAAAAGTACAAACTTCTCTTCAAAAATGTTTCCAGGATTATCTATAGGTTAAAGAAATACAAAACTGGGGGTTTGTTTGGGGTTTTTTGTGTATATAACAAAGAGTAGAATTCATCTGACTACACATGGGTTTCTGGATATACAAAGACAGATGTAAAATATTGTTTTCAGCATTTAGACATGTAGCTCCAAACTCTCTTTGCAGAGAGATAGTCAGTATATCCAAGCCTCTTGTACCATTTTAGATAGCTTTAAGTAAATCTTCCTCCCTAATCATCAACTGTCATGAAGCCTAGATTCTCATAGCTCCAAACCCTTGACCTTCCATCAAATCAATCTCAGATTGTTTCCGAGTCTGATTTAACATTTTTACTAAGTTTCAAAATTAAAAAGAAAAATCTGATTTATTTGTATGCAGAAGTTAGAACTTGTGCTGTTTTCCCAGGGTTAGAGCTGTCATGTCCTAAAGAAAAAAGCACTTCAGCCTGTCCACCTAACCAGCAAGTTCTTCACACTGCCATATGTTAGTGTCTTTCCACACAGCAAAATTGCTCCTGTCCCCAGTATCAAGGAAGCTGATTTCAGCCTTCTGAATTCTCCTCACATTTTTTAGTCCAGATATGTAAATTTATATGTAATTCACTATATTCAATTGTGACACTAACTTACAGAATTTCAATGGTTGCTCACACGGGTTTGTTGTTAGTAAAAAGTTAAGTGATTTCACATCTTAACCTGGTGAGGTAGTACCAGCAAGCCCACACATCTCCATCCTCCATCCTTTGTTTCTGACAGCCAGCAAACTCTGCCTCTTCACGGCATGATGAACACAGAGAATCACTGAGTGCATCCACAATCCACTCCAGGAATGCCTTTCACACTGCTAGATCTCATTGCTCAGTTATAACCTAGTCACTTATATTTTGCTGCTCATCATCAAAGGCTTCTTATCACATGTGGCATTTGCTCATTAAGGCTGAGATGTTATTCCCAGGATTCAGGCAAGGGTTAATAGCAGTAGAAGCTGCATTCTCATTTTATAAGAAATCTTTCTGAAGCATGACTAAAATGATCACCTCCTCTTAGAAACCTGCTTCTTGAAGAAATGAAAGGCATTGTCAAATAATAATTGAAACTTCCTAAGTTCCCAGTTAAACTATTATAGGAGGCATTCATTAAATCAATTAGCTATAAAGCTAACTAAATCAAACTGCTTTGCTTTATTTTTAATAGAGCACAAAGACTCACCTTTGTATTTGCCTTTTCTGTCTGAATATTTCTTTAGTGTGCTCAAAATGATGAAACATCCAGTGACCTCTTTCTGAAACTGAGGGTAACATGCAAAAGCCATGAGCATGTTTTCTGTATGTTGGCTCGAAATATCTCTCAGATTTGTCAGTCATCCTTGCCTCAAAAATACATTCACGTTTACCATATTTCTTGTGGGACTGAACAGTGTGCTGCGTGGAGGAACTCTGACTTGTGTTAGACCACTGCAAAAATCAATATCAAAGCACTGAATGTACTGCAATGGGGAATGCTTATTAATGTGCATTTGAGGGGAGTAGTGAAAATGACCCATCTTAATGCTGTTGACAGCACATTTGTCTTGGTGTCTTACTGGTTTTAATTTGTCATCTGATAAATGTCCATTTATGTAATGGAGAGTTAAGTGCTCATTAGTTTGCATTTAGCTGTGTGTCTAGAGTCAGGTCAGGATGCTGAAACTGATGTTACATGAAAGCTATTAATAGTCACAGAAGGTTATTTCAATAAAAACAACTGAAAGGAAATATTATATTTGTAACTGTTCAAATAAATTCATCATTTGGCCGCTTGATTGACTCTATTGTCAACACAGTCATTTTTCTTAGTGATTTTGGAAGCTACAGAGTTTCCTACACCTTAATGCCCAAGAACTTCTTTATAAAATGTTTATCAAAGCAATTTTTAGAAACATCAAATAAAAATCTATAACTTTTATTCACAGTGAAGCAGGTGCTATAGAACACATGTAAAATTATTCATTTATGTGGTGTCATATGGTCTGCAATGCAAAGCCACCTATCTTTTGTCTTTCTCAGTTTTTTTATTTGTGTTTTCTCAGTCTTACAGTGGGGTTATCAATGCTACTTGCAATGAAGAGGTTACAAGAAAAATTATTACTTCTAGGGTTTTCATCTGAGAACTGCCACACCTGGTGAACAGTAAAGAAGTCATAAACAATGTCATAGTCCAAATTCATTCTGTAGAACTGGGCAGGATTTTCCCTCTGAAATGTGTGTAATATTTACCTTATTTTCCTAAATACCTTAGCGAAAATGACTCAGCTGTTCTGGCATGAGGTGAGAACATACCTAAGGTCAAGTTATAAACTGAAGTGTAGCCTCAAATACACAGTAGAAACAGAGTCCAAATTGAGGTTTTGCTGGAGCTGAACTTGGCCAGAGATGTCAGAAACTTCAAGAAAGTTAAATTTCAGCTATGTTAACAACAAGCAGAAACAGGAGGAGAATATTAAACAGGAGAGGTGAACTAGTCACCAACTAGTCACAACTGACATATAATGACCTAGACAAATGGCCTGTGAGCCATCTCATTTAAACTATATATGTAATTTACCCTAAAAGTTTAGACTAGATGATTCTTGAAGTCACTTCCAAGCTGGTATTCTATGAGGTGCTCTTAAACTAGCCCTGCCAAGTGTGTCTGCTTTATACTCATCTATTAAAGCCACTGAATCTGGTAAGATTAAGATGCAGAAAAATCTTTGCCCATAGTCTCCCTGTAAATTCTGGCTTCTTTCAGCTTCCAATAAGTTATTACCTGATTGTACACGTGAAGTCTCACTTCTGCAGCTGAAGTTAGCTGAAGTTATCTTTAGTCTCAAATCCTTTTGAACACAGGAAGATAGGAAGAGCTTAGTGGGTGATGCACAATATTACTGACACCTTAAAACAATATATGTTATGCTTTAAAAGCAATCTTAGGCCAAGCTATACACTGACTTCAAATCCATTCTGCAGCTCTGTTAATCACACTGAAAAAGTCAAGATGCTTTTGTACAGCTTTGAAAGGTGAAAAATGAACAAAGAGGACAATGAACTGCAGGGAGAGAGATTTTCCACCTATTTTTTGAAAATCTAAGCAAAGGATTTCATTCAAATGACCACTTCAGTTAGTACCATAGAGCTGAAGTCCTAACCTCAGCTTTCCCATCGATTGAATGGCTGACCTCCTTCATAAAGTGCCTTGGTTTCCACTGATGAAAAGCAGAGTGTAATAGCTACCTGGTGGTGGTTTATATCCCACAGGTCAGTGAGTGCAACCTGTGCCTTGTGCAACTAAGCCACACAATATGAGTATCTGTATTAGTTTACAAATCTGTCCCTTTGACTTAATTTCTCTACTTGGGAGGCTTTCTAGTCCAAGAAAAGGCAGAACTGAGGACATTGTGCTTCCAGTGGCTTAAGATGACAAGATTTAAGTGCTACAAGTATCTTTTCTCAGGTGACTCCTGTATTTTCTAGACAATTACAGTAACTGGAGCAGGAACTGAGCAATGGAGAGCTGAGAATCCTGGACCATCAGTCAGGGTGAGAAACAATTCTTTCCTGAAATAGTTAATTTCCTTCCAGCACCAGAGGAGCTCAAGAACACCTGAGTTCAGATACAGGATGGCTTTGAAACACTTTTGTGTTAGTCTCACTACTTCTGAACAATTCCTGGACACGTTTGTGCTGAGACAGTCATGGCTGCAGCCATGGTGTTGTGGGAAGGTAATAGATTTTAGCTGTATGGACATGAGCCACGGCACACTGTGTGATTTCAGGCTGTCTTTGAGCTGCCAATAGAGAAGTCATCAGAGGAGCATTAGGGAGAATTATTAATAATCAAACCCCATTCCTAATGTTCCAGTGCTATGCAGAATTACTGTGATCTGGGTTCTAAGGTTGAAATACATGACATTTTATCTTTCACAAGGTATCTCTCTTGCTTTTCTTTCAGTTCTACATTCCTATGGACTTCAATGGGCCTATTACATTTCACAGGATTAATTCTGGGGTTTTTAGATTGTGCTTATCAGTTTTCAAATACTTCAAGGAATTTTATTCACCTCTAAAACTGAAGAGGATGTAATTGTAAACAGTTTTAACTTTTATTACAGCCCTCACCATAAATGTTTAGCCAGTTCCTGAAACCTATTCATATCTGTTTGAAGAAAGGAATTTTCTTACTACTGCTTTTGAGACAGGAATGGAGAAAGAAAAAGTTCACAAATATGTAGAAGTCCAAAGAACTGAGATCTGAAAACAAAATACCTGCTTTCTAGAACAATCCTCATTCCACTAAATCTCCAACAACACAATATTCCTCAGAGAAATAACCAACATTCCCATCCCCCACACCTTCAGTACCAACCCTTCTATAATGCTCATAATTTCACAAGAAGTTGGATGCCTTCAGAGAAAGCAGAGGGCTCAGATGGGGTTATTTCATTTGCTGAAATCAAAATAGGAAGCCCAACCTTTTTGTGAACTAAGTACCTCTCTACTTCTTTATAGCCAAAGTATTTAGGATCAATTCTTCATTATAAATTTCCTTCTGATAGGTATACGAGACCATAAATTTAGCACAAAGGAGATGAGATTTTTATAATGTTAAGCTTTTATGGTTTACAATGCAATATTGTTATAGTTTTTTTTCTTAGTATCCTCAGCCATTTAAAGTATCCTCATCACCCTGAAAAATTATAAAAATTTAATCTGGGTAATCTTGACATGTCCATAATTATATGGAAAATAAGTAAAGAAAAATGAAACTGACGTAAATTGTTTTTCTGTTTCAGAGATCTAACGATTAACAAATCTCTCTTCTTCAATTAATTATATGTTAGCAAAAAATAAAATTACCTTTACCTCTCAAACTCTTCTGACAAAAACAAAAGCAACAAAACACTTGTTACACAATCTGCATCAAACAATATTAATCTATACCATAGCTTCCTTTATTATATAACATATGAACTGGGCAATTAGCTGGAAGAACTCATTACCATATTCAATGAACTTGCAAGGAGGGTGGCAAATCTTATAACAAAACATCAAATATTTTAAAGGAGCAGTTTACAATAAAGAAAATGCCTCTGATAGGGAAAACGTCCTTAGAAGTTAATTGGGAAAACCACAAAATCCAAATTATATATAAATTTCACAGGATTTAATTATGATAATCAGTCAAATAAAGCATTTGAGGGAATGTGATATTCAGCACGTATGGAGCAGAGAAAGATAGTAAACTGTGAGGACTGTTAAAGTAACAACACATCGACTGCTACAACATGGAAAATAGTCTCACATAAATTGGAGAGCTTGTAGCACAAAGGCAAGGCTAGACAAAGAAAGTAATTATGTTCTTATCTACTGACAATTGCCAAAGGAGAAGTCAAGTGTAATATCATGTATTAAGAGGCAAACATGAGGCCACATCCATAATTTTTATTTCAGATGTGTAATTACATGAAGTCATAAGACAACACCAAAAAAAAATCCTTTTTTTCCCCATCTCTGTGATTAGTTCTTGTTAAATAATTTTCTTTGGGTTCAATTCTGAATGGAAATAAAATTTAATCAACAGCTACTTTGCTCAGTTTTGCTCTGTAAGGTTTTGATGGATTGATTCAGCTTTCCCCTAATCCATGAAAAAAAAAAAAAAACAAAGAAATACAGAGCACAAATCAAGTCACTCCGAGTGGATAGAAGTTTCTTCTCTAGGAATGAGATTTCCAGTCATCTTTTAAGTATTTTGTCCAAACAGGTTTCCTACCCCATTATGAATTTAGTGAAAGCTTGTTACAGATTTTAATGTTTCCCATTCGGTTCTTTTTTTGAAGAAAGCTTCATCATAAAATTGTCTGACACCTGCTTCCCTTAAACTGGACTGATATAATACCAAGTCCATTACTGGTTAGTTGGTAATGACATTTGGTAACTGTGATAGTTATTATTGGCTATTATGAAAGCCATTAAATTCTTGTGTTTATTTTAGCAGTAGCAGACAAAGGTAAACATCTGAACCACCTCAGAATGCAAGAAACTGAAAGCCAGGATTTCGTAGGGAGCTGGCATAGGGGAGTGACTGCAAATACTTCATGTCCCTGGGAAATAACAGGACAATTGCACCAGCTGGGAAAAAAAAGGGATTCTGACTCCCTTCTGTGTATAGAAATAACACCAGTAAGAAGAGTAACTTCTTAATGGCAACAGATTTGAGTCACTGCTGAAGATACTGACAACATACAATGCAAACAACAAAATCTAACAATGAGGTCTTCAGTTCTATAAAAGAGAAAAGAAGTTATTTTTATCTGTGATACTGTATTTCACCAGAGGCCAGTGACAAGGACGGGACCCCATAGTACTCGTCTGAGTACAAACACAGAACAAAGAGGCTGCCTGGGTCAGGAGTTTACAACCTAAATATAGCTCTTGATTTGTAGAGGGCAGAGTAAAAATTGTCTGTTCAGTCTGGTCAGCACTGGTTTAACATGTGCATCACATTCTTTTTTTTCCATTCTGCTTTCCAAGACGAATCAGGAGGGATCAACTAAAAAGCATAGTTCAGGCAGAATAGACTTACTATTTTCATTTTCTTCTACATAAATAATGCAATGTTATTATGGAAAGGAATAGAAAAAGATTATCCTCTTTTTAGTTCCAGTCCCAGGATGAAGGTTGAAAAACATATTATTGCAGTTTGCAATGCTACACTTGCAGAGAGAATTTGAATATCAATAAGCAGAGAGATTTTTAAATGGATATTTACATATAATATCACTGTATGTTTACATTTAATATCATATTGGATTTAATTTTATTATGTTCAAGAAAGCAATTGGGTGAAGAATAAACACTGTGGGATGTTATCTCATTGATATGCAGAATCAATATGATAATCAAGTTGCTGATATAAACTCATAAGAAAAAGCTTCTGACATTTCATCTAGGAACCCTAATTTCATATTTACCATGTGGTGTGAAACTATATACTGCAGTCTTACTGTTTAATTAGGAAGATTAGTCTTGTATCATTCTTTATTTTTTTTCTAATTACTTCTACTCTCCTTTCAAATGATAGCAGACTAATACTGGCTTCTACCAAAAAGTCATGAAGAATTTTTTCTTTACAGAAAAAGTTTCATTAACAAATGTAAGGTGAACACATAAAACAAAAGATCATCCTAATGATATTTGCTATAATGCTTGTGAGAAATATGTTTCTCTTTATGAGTTAGAGTAGTTGGCATGTATTTCTAATAGCCTAAATTAAGTGTAATCTTGTGGAAGAGATTGGATGTGATATACCTTATATTCTTAGAAAATATAGCCAGGCATGATGACTACTGGGTATATGCTTGATGCTGTATTCCAGAAGTTATTTATTGTCCCTATTTTCCCTACAACTCATTTATTTAGCAAGTAGAATTATTCTTTTCCTTCCACTTAGCCAAATAAACTTTAATGGGTGGTGTTACATGCTCACTGACATGTTGGCTGCAATACACACCTAGGTGCTCCTCAGAAGGAGAAAATAAACCACACAATGTGCCTTCTTAGAATTCACAGCCAGCACCCACAGGGTGGATTTGCTGTGTGACCTCTCTAAGGGTGTAAGCATCACCCTCAGACACCCAGATCCAACAGCAGTAGTGCCCAGAGCTGGGATGCCACGTGGTTTTGAGACAGGGCACTGGCACGCTGCGAGGCTGAAGAAGTTTTCTATCCTTCAGAGTCTGGTGCTGGAAACTATGAAGCAAATGTTCACGTCTATTTAGACATCTTTAAATGTTATTAACAAATAGTTGACTCTCCCCTGGATCACCCTGCGGGCAGTATGACACAGGGCAGATGTGTTACCCCTGCAATGGGCTAAGCACGGGTGACAGCGACAGCCTTTCACACGCCTTCAGTGATGTGAGAACACCTCATGAAATATGTTTCTCTGTCTGAATTAAATAAGCTTCTCCTTTTGCAAACTGTTCTATAAAAAGTTATGAGAGCTGAATGTCTCAAACTGATATATCATTAAAGCTTCTACAACATTCTAGGCATTGCCACTAGTAATTTTGTAAGTTAGGATTGATTGGCTCTCTATTCAAGAATAAAAAACGATTGGTGTGCCAAGAATGTTGACAAGGAGAGATATAAATCCAGTCTTATCTCAGTGTTATTGCTCTTGCCAGTCACTATCTTACTATTAAGATAAAGCAAGTTACCCCAGCGTGTAAGCTACTGATTGAAGGCTGGATAATGATTTCTGGATTTCTCACTGCAGCTGCAATATTGGAGAGAGTCTGGCAGAAGATGGATTGGCAAATTGCAAATTTACGTTTTAGGATGTGCACATAAAAAGCAATTTAATGAATTTATATACCTGTTCATACATGTACTTCTCCCTGTCTTTCATTGGCATAAACAAATGGCATCTACTCTTCATAAATAGGTGTGCATAAACATGCCATCTCTGCTTGTTGGGATGGCATTTTAGGAGTGCAGAGGTATTTAAACATAAAAAAGACATTACTTTTATTCTGAAACATTCCATTAGAGTGATATATACCTCAATATTGAGGAAACATTGGTATAGCTTACATACCGTGTATCTAGAAACACTGTATGCATATATGTGAAGCTTATATGTGGACAATCCTATCCTGTAAAATGTTTCATTCTTTTAAGAGGATTTTGGATCATTCCCAGTATATATTTCTTGTCTAGAAGCAGCAGAATTTTATACTTTTTTTTTTCTTGTTGGCTGCCTGGTACATTACAGCATGACAAGAAGATGTGCTGGGGGAAAAATGTTATGAGATTCCAGAAATTTGTGTGTTCCAAATAAGAATTAAACTAAGACTGCAAAGACTTTCAAAAAAGAGACAGCTCTCATAGAGCAGTAACTGAGCATTCCAGTAGGGTGCTAAAATATATCCCTCCTATACATTATTCAGGTCAGGAATCTGAACCTCAGTTTCCACATATCACGTTCACTCCCTAACCACCAAGTTATTAACACTTCTGGAGTGACATTTGCTTTTATTTCTTTTGTGAGAGCTTATTTCCTATCAGACATGCTGTGTTTTTCAAGAATTCTGGGTTTTTTTCAGAAAAAACTTATTTTATTGTAAGTTCCTGGACCAACTCTACAAGACAGCTTTCAGTTTCAAAGCTGGATGTCTCCCAGGTTTCTCTGGCTTCATCCTCCAAGCTATCTGGTGAAGCAAAGATGTGCTCAGTGTCCTGTATACCTTTATAAAACATCCAACACACAGAGTGTGGGCTGAGTCAGGCTTTCAGGTGTTAAAATTCTATTTTAAAACTTACAGAGCTTGTTGTTGTGTGTATCAATAGCAAAAAGCACCTCAACAAAATAACTCAATATCTTGTGTGTGATTAATCTTCTAGAGATACCTTTTGGGGAAGATGGACCCATAGGAGCAGTCTTCCCTAACACAATTCCTAACACAACCCCTACAATTCTGGCAGGATTCTTAACCCATCATAGGCATTTCTCATGGTTTTTCTCATATCCTAACCATTTATATTTGCTGATATTTTTTTCCTTTTAATTTACCAATGATATGATTATGATGTATTCATTTGGAGAAAAAGCCCACATATAAATATCTTCAATGCTAAGTTAAAGAGCTAAAAAATATGCATAATTTATATATTCATTGGATATTTTCATCATACCACTCTTCACAAATGACAAAAAAAACCCCACAAACACAACATAACTCAGAGATTTTTTTTTCCTTCTACTGTAGTATTTCAGGTAGAAACTGTTCCTCTTATTTTATGGTAAACAGAGTACTTGTTATGGTTTCTTCCTGCATGGAACTATTTTCATGAAATCAAACCCCTGAAATCCATAAAAATTGAGAGGTTGGGTTCTTTGTAATGTTAGCTTGTAGCTAAGAAACCTACACTGTTCTACTTTCTCTCCTTGGACGAGGCAGTTGACAGCTTGTCCTTCAGACTTTGTCCAGCCTGCTCACAATAGGCTTTCAAGTCAGTGTCCACTTCTTCAAACAGAGCTGAAAAGCAAACGTGCTGTGTGATATGAAGTCAGAAATAGCTAATGGATTACTGCCAAACCTGATCATTGTGACAGCTTTTGGATTTACTTTATTAATTGATTGCATTAAAGGATTGTCCAATCTAAGTCTTTTCCAGTTTTCAATTAGTGTTTAATGGCTTTCAGGAAAAAAAAATTAATCTGCACTGGCACAAATTATACAGTTTGGTGTGAAATTCAGAAAAGGAAATTACAACACTGTCCACCTACAATGTGTAGGTCTAAGAGTTTCATAAAGTCTGATGAAGGCTCTGTTTATGTTACATATATCATACTTATATAAGCTGGCATCCTCTACAGACCTCAAAATCCCTTGTAGGCTGTAAGCAAGCAGCATTATTTCCATTTTTTACACTTGGAAATTTAGGCATAGAGGCTAATCTGAAGTTCTGTTTAGCATAAAAGCCTTTCATAAAGGGTTTTATATTAGCTGCTTCTCTCTAGTGTGTTGGTATTTCTAAAGAATAATACATATATTATGCACACACTTGCAAGAATTATTTTTTCCTTCAGCCTATGTAGAAGCTGAGGAATAAGAAAAGTAACTTTCCAAAACCTTGGTACACACTATGTCAGAATACACATCCAGCTTTTTATCAATCTCCTTCTCATCCAGTCTGGTATCCTGGATTTATTCTCTACCCTCCTGTTTTAACCAAGAGCTTCCTATTTGGTTGTTAAATGCTGATGAAGGTCTTCAAATCTGAAGATCACTCTTGTCATGAAGAGCTTACTGTCTAAAAAGACTGTGAAATGGAACAGCTAAATCCCCATTCCACCTAAACTGGGAGTAAAGGCTTCAAAACCCTAAACCCCACTCAATAATCCATTCTGCCTCATTTCCAGGGGAGTCTACTAGTAAAGATACCCACATTGATTAGGGATGTCCTTACTGAGTACCTAACTTTAATTGCTCTAATAAGCTGAAAAATGCTTGCTGTGCAGAGTAAGAAAACACCTCTTGCTGTGGTTTCTGGTTCAGTCAGTCATGCATGCACACCGTGTTGAAGTGCCCAGAGAAGCTCGAAGGTTGGAAAAGGACAAGATCACACTAATGGACATGGCTGGAAATCATAACATAGAAGACATGAAGTATTTTGGGTGTGAAAGCCTCCTGTTCCTCCAGTTACATTACTGAAAGACAAGATGGAAATCCCTTGGCTACCCACTTTCAACAAGCTTCATAAATTTATTTCTGGCCCATGATTTGTACTTATGGGCACACAGTGCTTCATTTTCAAGATATTCTCACTCTGAAGACACTAAAATATCAAAATTGGACATTCAAAGTTGGGATGAACTTTGAATTTTAAAAGGCAATTACCCATTAACCACACACAATGAGTACAAAAGGTAAACTTGCTCTCCTCCACTTCCTTTTCTCCCCCAGGTTTACATTCTCAAAAATTTATTAAGGCAATAGTAACACCTGACATTGAAACCCCCCCCAGTAAATATCCATCAAGAGTCTCTCAGATCTCATGTTCTGCCACCTGCTGTTTTTTGGTTTTGTCTGCTGACATTTCTGAATTCCCTGTTATGGAATACCTGCTTATAAAGGTGAGCTTTGGGTAGAAAGCTGGGAGGTAAGAATCTGGTTAAACATCCTCAGCCCGAGGGAGTTCAAACCTACACCACAGAATGTCCTACTTATTCAGGTTTGGAGTATTCTAAAGAATGAAATATCAGAATGGGAAATGATAATAAAGGCCTTTTAGGAAGAGCAAGGAAAAGCTAATTAGAAACGACAATAGAGATGCAAACAGCTCCGAATTTGAAAAGCAGAACAAATCTAAAGCTAGGAGAGACTTTGAAAGGATGAAGTCCCCTGTAATCCAATCCAGATCTCATTGATGTTTTCTTATTTCTTTGCTGCTACAGTCAGTAGAGGCATAATATACCAATATTTCACAAAGCTGATAATTTTCTGCTCGGGCTGCAGCTTTCTCTTTACAAATGTTCCATAACTTAGCTTGCAAACAACTGATTATGAAACTATGCTAAACAATGTGTTAATGCAGAATTTTATCTGTCTGTACTGGTTTTTATTAATCTGCCATACACATGTGCTTATGCCAAATTATAAAATATATTGGTAGTTTCATTGATTTACAATATGAATTACAGACAGTCACAAATTACTTCAGGGTGTGCAACAGTGCTTGGACTCACAGTTTCATCATTCAGGATTAGTCATTAAGATACTGAGATGTTAAACTATCAATCCCCCATATGTGGTGAGCAACTTCTATAGGGCAATGTGTGGTATAAATGAGGTTATACCAGAGCAGAAGCTGTAAATCTTCAGGAATTTAGTATGCAGTTAGCAGCATGTAGATCCATGAAAGTGATTAACAGTCTCATGCAAGTGAGGCGGCTCCTTTAGCTGTCAAGATCTTCACAAAGCAAATCCCAATTACACATAAACAGATCTTGAATTCTCCCCCTGGGCTTGTGTTTCTCTTAGCTATAGATTTTCATTCTTACTTTTTTTTTTTCCTCCCCTAAATGTAATATTTAATACATCTAAAGGTTGCCATTTTATTGAGGAATTCAGACAGAGTAATCCCCTGGGTGGTTTTCTTTGATCATACGTGGTACATTTTAAATTGAATACATTGACAGCCTGCTATAACATGCTTTGTCTTGTAAATTAATTTTCAGTTAGTTTTTAATGTATGTCAAATACGGATCATAATCAGTTCTTCTGTTTATGTTTTAATATCATGACCACTTCTTTCATGAAAGGATAAAAACCTTCTATAAACAGCTTAGGGCTACTTTCAAGTAAAGCATGTTATTTCATCTCAAAGGGTACAAGTGAAGGTCACTTGGGACAGGGTTTATGTGCCTTAACTTAGGCATCTAAAAATTGTTTCTCTAAATCTGAAGTGCACATGTTCCCTGCTTAGGCTACAGAAATGATTACTTCTTTAGGGGTATTAATTTTCTCCAAAATAGTCAATTTTGCTGGGTCAAATGAATCATCCTCTGAAGGTTCTTATTTCTCTGTAGTAACTCCAGAGGGAGCTTATATTGTCTAGTTCAGACCTCAACAGCTCACTTTTTAGGTACAAGGTAGGATTCTATTGCTTAAAATAGATGCTCAGGGTCAATTGAGATGTCCTCTGGCACCCAGGACATGCACGAGCTGGCAAATATGATGCAGGCCCTACAGCAAGCCCAAGATCTTGCAAACAGCAACTAGAGACCAGGTAGAATAATCTGCAAAACATAACACTAAATGTCTATTTGAGGCAGTTGAATTCTAGCTCTGATTTTAAGTGACACATATTCCAAGTCACTCCAGCAAATGGATGATGGGGTAAAGAATATTTGTGCCTATGGCACAGGACTTGCAAGACAACAAAATACATCTGGACTGGTAGCTAAGAACAGAGCATCACCTTTGGCATCTCCAGCTTGATACAGGCAGAGGGATCAGGCCCCTCTTGATACAGTTATTGGATTCTAGACAGAGTAAATCCTGCAAGAAATTCTTGCATGTTGAGATGAATCACACCTTAGATAACTGACTTTGTTAACTAGCTCTTGCAACTGTCATGAAGGATCTGGAAACTAGTGCACATCCAAGTGTCTCAGTCTGCAACTGAATTAATCCAATATAAAAACCTGATTGAGCTTTGGTTTGTGTGACGTGAACTACTTCTCATCTAATCCTCTCTAGACAAGGTCTACATTTCTAAATGTGTTTTTCTCTTATTCATTACCAGTGTTAGAAGGGGGCTAAGACAATGCAGGAATTCCTTTTATGGTTCACTGTGACTGTGACACTTTCTGTTGAAAGCTGTGGGACTAATCTGACTGTTTAAAAAGTTTGATAAATGGGGCAGTATCTTGTTCCCTAAAACAGTATTTTGTCTCTAAAAATACCTCAGAAAAATCACTTATCTCCACAGCACCAAAAAAATAAAAACCAACAAAAAAGAAACCACAACCCAGCTCAATACTGGCAGCAACTTTAAAGTAATTCTCTGTTTAGCTGCTCAAATGAACAGATTTTGAAGTAACTTAAATCACAGTCTCTGTTTGCACAAGTACTTATGCTGAGTCTGGAGGGGCCTTTAATCTCACAGACAGAGGTAGGATAAGGTCTAATAATTGCATGTTGAAATCAAAAAAGTTCAAACTAAAATTAAAAGGAAACTCATTTTTTTTTTAACTGTATAATGAGCTAACTTACTGGGGCAAATTACTAAGAGTCATTGTAGTCCTTAAATCAAGATCAGATATGCTTATAAAACATACATCTTAGTTTAACAGCATATAGCTGGGCTTGAGGCAGAAATCCCTGGATGAAGTATGGTCTGCTCTATGCAGGAACACAGACTAGACAGAGTTCAAAACAGTTAATCATAAAGGTCCTCCGTGGTTTTAAAAGCCACGAGCCTATTAATTTCAAGCAATAGGCAAGATGTGTTCATGGAAAAATTCCCTTAGTGTCTTTAACCCCACCTTGTCCCTGTATACTGGTTTCTGTCCCTATGGGGGACTCTTTCTGCTGCTGCTTTGTAGCACATGGTGGAACTTCAACAAATGAAAACCAGGGTTTAACTTATATCTCACTCAAGTGCCAGTATTTATATTTAGATGAAATAGTAGCTCAGCAGAACAGCAGACACTTCCACATTTGCTTTCACTAATATTTCATATTCCAAATGTGAGTGCAGTATTTAGGGAGACAGCTTCTGACTTATTCTAGTGATAACACAACAACATCTTAGAAAGGAATTTTTTCAGATCATTGATGAAGTGCTGCTTTTGAAGGGTTAGGTGACAAAATCTTTAGACAGACATGGAGATCTATAACTCTCCCTCCCTCACCTTACAGAGTAGTATCATACCTATGGGACAAAAGCACACCAAAGACTTAAGTAACCACAGAAGAATTACACATTAAATGAGATGCTCTCTAACATGCAAGTGGCTGGGCATCTTCTTAGCAGTTCCCACTTCCCTAGTTGATTTACTGTTTACAAGAGTGAATTAGCTTTTAAACATCAGCATCCTAGTGCCAGTAATCATATTAAAAAACATCTGGAAAACAATGAGTTTTGCTAGTCCTTCTAGCTCCAAGAAGTTCATCAGCAACCCACTTCAACTCTGACTCATGAAGACAGTGATTTGTAATATATCTGAGAGAAAAATCTACTGGATAGTATCCTATGTCTACTGTAGTGAGAACTCTACCTTGGGAGAGAGAGGTTTATAGAGAAAATGGAGACAGTGCCATTACCAATGCAAAAAGCTCTTAACCACTGTATCAGCTGGGATGTGTTGTGCTCAGAAAGACCAAAATCATCAGATGTTGCCATTTACAAGCACCCTACAGTCTGGTCCAATTCTGTATGTGTAGTATTTTCTGTCAGCATCAGTAGACTGCATTTTGGAGCATGGATGCACTGTAAAATCACTATGTATTATATTCATGGGTTTGGATACAGTACTTTTGAATTTTGTCACTCCTGTGCTGCAGAAGACTCAAGAATGACACTTTGCTGTAATGGAAATGAGCAGGCAAAGAGATCTTTTTCACTGCATGCCTTTGATCTTAAAAACGTGTATGTGCAAGAGTGGGAGAGTGCATTTGTCACTGTAACTAGTTCTTATTTTCTGGTGAGAACTTGGATACAAAGACAGCACTTCTTTTCCTGTTAATGTCAGTGGCCATCCTAAGCATGTAAGAACATGGCACTTTGATTTCCACTGTGAAGAGGACTCAACTGGGAAGACAGCAATTACAATAACTTCATTTTTAATATTTTTTTTATACGAACCACAAAGTTTCAAAAAATAAAACCCTTAACCCAACTTTTTTTCCAATTTCTGCCAGAAATGTTTACTTTTGTGTCTCATTGGATTTGATCTATAGACTTCCTACTGACTTCAGGACAATTGGTAGCAAACTTATACAAGTAGAAATAGTAGAAATAGGCAGCATTTAGGAAATTTAAGGCCAGTAATAAGATTAATCTTCTTGCACATCTATGTTTGTTTGACCTTAGGTGGATGCCAGGTGCCCACCAAGCAGCTCTATTGCTCTTCCCCCTCTCCTCTCAGCTGGACCAGGGGAATAAAATCAGTTGAAACTCAAAGGTTGAGAAAAAGGCAGTTTGATGAAAAGCAAAGCAAGGCTGCAGATGTTAAAAAAAAAAAACAAGACCAACTGCTACAGGTTTGGAGCCCTGCTTCCTGGAAAAGGGACCAGACAGCACCTGCAGATGGGAAGCAGAAAAATCTGGAAGAGAAGTGAATGTCCCCCCCCCCTCCACCTCCTGTTTCTACATTTTCTTGTGAAGTTGCCATCATATGGTCTGGGACATCCCTTTGGTCAATTTGGGCTGACTGTCCCAGCTATGTTCCTTGTCCACCCCATCCCACTGCAGGGGCAATGCTGGAAAAACAGCCTTGGTGCTGTGTGACTCCTGCCCAGCAGCAACCACAGAACAGTGCTGTTCCCAGCACCTTCCAGCTCCCAGTGCGAAGCACAGCACTGCTACTGGGAAAACTGACTCCATGTCAGTCAGAACCACTGCAACATCTAGGCTTCCTTCTGTTAAGAATCTCCAGTTGTGTTTGACCTGTAGAGAATTTTTATTGGTTTTATTTATCACAGGCACTACAGAATCACTTTTGTCAATTTGTTCTGGTCACCTAGATGGCTGTATGGTGGATGTTCATGCAGAGATTAATTTGTATTTTACTAACTCTATGTGCATGAACAAGCAGATCACAGACAAGTGGCATTTAGCAGATAGTATTTTCACATTAGCTTCTTTGGGTTCACTGAAATACATGCACAGGAATACCATGGAAGAGCAGATAGGTACATTTAACCACCCCTTCTGCAACTATGGCCATGCATAATTTAGTTCCCTGTGGCAAGGATTTCAGAGGGGAGCTGGCAACTTAATGCCCAACCTGCCTTAAGGGTCAATGGGAATTAAACTTCAAAATCCCCTGAAAATTTCAGTTGTAACTGATGTATTTGTAGTCTCAGATCTAGCAAAGTATTCAAGTTTGGATCCATACAGGTCTTTGGAGTCATAAATTCCATGGAAATCTACAGTAACTAGCTATATAAATGTCTTTGCATCTGGGCTATATGAAAATATAGCTTTCCTCTTGGTTTTCACTGACCCCGATAGACTTTGTTTTTCTTATAGCTGGACAAATGGTTATATTCCTTGCCCTAGATGAGCATTTTTTGTGTCCATTGTTTTCAATTGCTTTGAATTGCTCCCTGCTATTAATCACTATCCATAATTCAAATATGGGTTGAAAAATATTTATAAAGAACTCCATCCATCATCAGAAAGACAATTTCTAAAGGTAAGTCCACATGGTTTGCTGTGATAGACCTAATAACTGGCTTTTCAACCTGCAATAAATATTCATTCCCCTGTCCTCTTCTGATTGCACCACAATTAACACTAAGGAGACACAGATTTAACTATCTGACAGATATTTATTTAAAAACCTTCTGCTGCATATATTAACATTTCTGTATCTACTTTAAAAAAGTAGCTTTGAGTTCTGCAATAAAATCAGATTCAGAGTTTGGTAACATTAATAGCATGGCAGTGGTATAGATCAATTTGAAAAAAAGAGGGGAATCAGTCATCTGCAATATAATTGTGTGTGTTTACACTCTAGAAATGTTTTTAGCATAAAAACACAATAGAAACATATGACTCACATTAATATCACTTAAGTTGGATAAATTGTGAAAGGAAGTTTGGTGGAAAGGAGGATTTAATGCTCTGCACATATATGTACTGATGGCATATATTTATGCATTAACTAAGTCTTTGTCCTGAAGCTCTACAAAAAGATAGAACTGCAAATAATTGCTACAAATTCAACTCCTTGATGAGTGAATGCACTTGTGCCACTGAAAAAGGAGGACTAAATGCCCAGCCATGACGTGTTTTATCACTGGCTCTGGCTATCTAATGCACCCGTCCACTAAAAACCCAAACAAGAACTGGCATCATAGAATTTCCAGTATCCTCTCCTCTCTTGTCCTCCCCTCCTGTGCACTCCTCTACCCTTTCCCTTCCCAACTGACACTGCACTTACACCTGTAAAGTTAAGGATACTTGGCAAAACCCCTTGGTTCAACTAGAGCATGAAGATCACACTGAGATTTGGGAACCAGCGAGAGGACATCACCACAACACTACTATTAATATCAATATTTTTGCAGTAATATTCCCCAGGCAGTTGTAAGTACTAGCACCATTAGTCCATGCTAAAGGGTGTGATGCTGGCAAGCCCAAGGCAATATAAAACCAGTTAGTGTGTCTATGCAAGTCATTGTAGGCTGATGCTACCCAAAACCTTTGCTCTTGATCAGTGAGTGGGGTCAGAGCAATGTCCCTATTCTTTATTTCATGTGTTGTGTGGTAAAACTGTTAGTGTGGCTGGAGCCATAATCATTTTGGAACAGATAAAACACATTATCTGTCAGGATGCACAAAACCCAATCCTGTTGATCCTGGTCACCCTGTTGCTGTCTGTACTGTTGTTGACTGGAAACTTAGCAGTGGGTTTTGCCACCAGGAGAAAAATCTCCCTGAGCAAATGAGCCAGAAAGATATCATGGGTTAAAGACTTATTTTGCCAGAAAAGTCTTTGTGTATATTCTTTATTCACATATACATGAAGATGTACTAGAGGAATACATTATATTCTAATGCTATTGTCATCACAACAATATCTGGGCATTTTCATATTAAGATCCTAAAATCTGCAATTTATATCTTAACTCCTCCCAGGGAAGAGTTGAATGTGAAATACAGTGCATTGTTTCGAGAGGGTTTGATTTTGTTTGGGGTTTATTTTCAACATATATGCCGAGGTCTGACAAGATGAACACTATTTTCAAAAGCAGCAAAGTTGCAGATGGAGGAAATTATTTGTTTATGGCATTCTCTATCAAAGAAGTGTCACAGATAGATGGGTTTTACTCAAATATTAGACTTTGAAACCAGTTCTCTGATTTAGCTGGGTAATAAATACATACTCAGCAGCAAGACAGCTTGTTGTTGGCTACATATATCATGCTCCATAGTACAGAGGAATCCCAACAAAGCCACTTGTAATTTGCACTCGCTAAATTGGATACAGACCCACCTTTTTTATTTTCTCTGACAGTAGCCTAGAAATAACAAAGGTTTTGGGAAAAATGCCTGGTTTTGGTTGAACGTTTCTCCTCATTGGCTATCTGCCACCACAAACACAGAGGGGATATAATAACAGTCATTTGGAGTTCTGTAAACCTTGTCATCTGAGGACCTCAGAATGCTTTCCAAGTGTTAATTAAAACCTCACAACATCCATGTACCCATGCATAGCAGAATTCAGGTTGTTAGGCTCTCCCTGTGACCACAGCAGCTCAGCAGCTCTGAGACCTCAGACCTTTCACACCAGAGACACGAGTTGCATCTAAGCCCCTGCATTGTCAACCTAAACACTGGCACTGTGGCTTCCACCTAACTTCAAAACAAAATTAGGTGCATTTTTCAGAGAAGCTGAACCTCAGGACTTTAATTACAGTAGAGCTGTTTTGGGGGGATAATGTTTTATTAGCAGCTTCAGAGACAGCAACTTAAAAAAAACCCACTCAGGTCAATACAGGAAGAAATCGTTCCCTAATTCTGAAAAAGCTGAAAATACCTCTCCTTGTTGCTGACTCCAAGCAATAAAAAAAAAATCACGAGTTTACGCCAAAAAGTTATTTTAATAGTCTTTTTGTCTGCAAGCTTTTTGTTCCCTGCCCAGAGTTTTAAAGTTCTTTGGGGTGGGAAAAGATTTTTCCCACAACCATAAAGAAATGAAAACAAATATTCTTTTCAAGTCATATGAGTCGTTAAGCTAGAAAAAAAAAATCAAATATTTCAAGACCTGATATAAAACCATGAGAGTTAGCAGTGTTGTTTGTTTACCTCTTTAATATGGCATTACTTTCTCTTAATAGTCTGTTCTGAAAAGACACTCAATCTCAACCTCTGTGCAGAAGGAGCTCTCTCTTATTGCACTCTAATAGTCATCTTGCAATATGTTTCTGAATATATCTGGCATGATGGTATCAAACTAAATTCCATCTGAATGATGTTTTCATTTTTTTTCCTCCTCCTGTGCATATTTGTTTAATCTACTGAGTGCATGTAAATAAATCCTGCACCAAGCTCTGTAGAAGAAGAGCAACATGCAAGGCTTTGCTTTGTTACCTCCTGTCAGTGCAGTTCTCAGTTCTGATCATCCTAAATTCAAACCCCAGTAAATCACCTATGGAGACAAGTATCAAAGGCAGACGACAGTAAATATTCTCCAGGTAGCCTTCTAGAAGGGTTTCTTTAACTTGAAATATCAGTGTACAGTGTTTATGTCACCACCAGTGCACTCTGGAAAGCCATTAATTCCTGTCTAGCTAAAATCTGCACGATGCTCTCAGTCTCTGCTGCAGAGCACACATACACTAGAGGTAGCTTTCAAATGGATCATTTGGCTGCCATAACAGCCCCACTGCAGTAACCTGGGGCTCATTTGCCCTGCCAAGAGACCTCTTCAGAACATATTGCACATGCAAATCTTAACGAGATTTCTTCTGTGTGCAGCAGAAGTCTGTGCAAATTAAAGGTGGTCTGAAATGGTTGGCTAAGGTCTTCCTACAACTCAAGTTATGCCAAGTAAAAACTAGATTTCTAGAAATTGCTTCCTGAGACATTGTTGTGATGAATATACTTTAAGTGTTACACACAGCCACTTTTTTGGTTTATAATTAGTCACAAACCACTAAAAAATGCATTGTTGAGAAGCAAATATTACTTCCTTTGTATTGTCTCTTGGTGATTGGCATGAAAGTTATGAAAGTCTCAGTGGATAACAAAATACCTAAACATCTTGATTCATTTTTAATGTTTAATGTAATTTTCAATTCATGACATGCTGTATTTTTAATTATGGAAAGGCCTTCCAAACTGTCTTAGATATGGTTGCAACAAAATTTTAGCTGTGTATTTTTTCCCAGTGAAGTTTGATTTGGAAATGAGATGTAAACAGCACTCCTGTTACACCACTTTTAATACAATTATTTCAGAGCCTTCCAGCCCCACATGCAAGAACTTTACTGACCTTTTCAATATTTTTTGTGTTCAGCCTTCCCTCTGAATTAAAGGTATATGCAGTAGAATGCTTTTCAGTGTGCATGGACAGTATATACTGTGATTTATGACTGAAGCTCAATCTACTTCATATTGTGACCAGCTCATACTTGATGCATCAATATTCACAACTTCTCTCTTTTTTTAGCATATTCTTTGTTGGTCAATCTTCCAAATATTGTTCTTCAGAAAAACTAAGCAGCTTCCAATTTCTTCTCCTAAAGCAGCCCCAGAAGTGCTTTCCATCATCCTTTTCCCTATCCAGTTTAGGACAGGTCAAATGGTAAATCCCATTTTTCCCTGTCACTCTGCAGTGCTCTGACCTCATCCTTCCCATTTCTCCTCCTGAATAATTTTTAAACATTGCAAGGCCCAGCTGCTGAAGACGACAGCTACAGTGCTTCACACATCTTTATTCTCTAGTGACTATTGAACAAAAACACACTTATCTGGGTGCTTACAAATGTCGGAGTAAATTCACCAGAGGAAACTGTGTCAAAACAATCTCGATGCCACCCACTGGAAAGGGAAGGTTTGGGGACAGAGGGGAAGCAGTTGAAAGAAGATCATTTGACTTTCTAGCATAGTTTTTGATGTTGCCTTATGTGATATTCTCATAAGGAAAATTAGGAGGGGGAAGTTGCAAAATCATTCGAGTAATTCATCAAAAATAACTTGTTATCAAATTAGAGGGAGATATCAAGAAGAATTTCCAGCTCTGCTTTAGATTGTACTGAGAGTCTCCATTTAAACCTCAACAAGGGAGAAATGTCTTATGTTCACTGAAACTGTGGATGACACAAATCCCAGAGGGACAGAAGCTACTCTGAAGGACAATAAAATGCCCATAAAAATCTCAATTGCAGCTCTTTGGCTGGTTTTAGATCTTCTGGAAAGATCCCAAAGGATAGTAATGGTAATGTCTAAATTTATTAGGGTTTATTTAACCTAAAGCCAAGAATTCTAAAGGGGATATGATAAGTGTTAAAGATATGAAAAGATATTAGAAGTAGATGCTGATGCAAAGGACAGAACAAGGTATCCCAGGCTTACAGTATGACAAAGAAAGATTCAGACTAGACATTAGAAGCTGTTTCTAACAATGAAGACAGAAAGCTTTGGAGCAAATTGAAAAGGAAGCACTAGAGTGCCCACCACATTAGACAAGTATCTACCAGAAATGATGTAAGGTCTTTTCTCTGAGTTGGAACAGATTCACATGTCCCACTCACCTTTTTTATTTAATTTTCTCCAGTACCTTAGAATTTGTGTGCTTACAAAACTGCTACTGCATTTGTCCTCACAGCAAGCCCATTAGGTAGGGAAATAAATGCCATTTAATTTTTGAAATTAAATTAATAAAAAGAAATTAAATTTGTCTTTAGCAAAGGCAGAAAGAAACTGCTAATGCCCAGATCCAAAACACTCACGAATCTTGCACTAGCATGTGCTGTGGGTGCCCTGTAAATCTAGATCAGTACTAGGAACTTACTTAGGTCTCTTCTGTTCATTATAGCACCTGAAATGCATCATTGTCCTTTGCTACATTTCATGTCCCAAGAGAAAAAAAGATAATTCCTCTTCTAACCTATCACACAGGCGTGCAGGCTGGAGACACCACATATGAAATAATGGATCTAGTTAAGTACAGTCTATAAGCCAATATATAGGTCTCTTGGCAATTTTACAGAGCATTTCAACTTTGATCATAATTTAAAAGGTGGCACTTATCTGTATCATGACTGCTCTCCTTTCAAAGTCTTGTTTCTTGTGAAAAGTGGGATGAGGTGTCTTTGAAGCTAACAGCCATCAGGATATTACATTAATGCTATATTGACTCAGCCCTTCATCCTTCCAAGGTGTAGAAATTGAGTTGCATGCAGGCAGATATGTGATGAGGCCTTTCAAAGGAGATATCTGTGTGTTCATTATCATCACTATTACTCCATGGGGCCCAGAAAGGCTTCGTTGGAGGACACAGTAAGTAAAGCACAGAAACGTGGGACTTGTGACATCAGACTGATGTTCCTGTCATCACCCTGGATGTGTAATTTTTCTTTCCTGTGCCTCAGTTTCTGCTTTTAGACATTGAAATAATGATACTTTGCAGACTACATTAATATCTGCACATGAAAAGCATTGCCTGAGAGACAGCTATTGCTATTATCTTTATCAGTGTTTTACTTCAACAAATATTTTCCACCCCTAAGTGCCAAGAGCTTTCAGAATAAAAGAGGAAAGAGAAAGCTTCATCCTCCATGGCTATCCAAATGGCTGTTCTAGACAGACACAAATCAAGTGCATTCCTCTGGCCACAACAGAAATTTGTGGCTAAAACAAGGATCTAGTTTGCAAGTCAGTGTCTTAAGTATAGGGTTTTTTCAGGTGTTCTCCCTGGACATTAAAGATTGAGTGGGAGTATTCATGAGAGAATGGATTTGTGCCAATATCCATGGCTAGAATTTTTACCTTCCTCTCAAGTTTATTCAGAGAAATGTTTGCTGATAGTTTGCTTGCCTGGCTGACACTCTAAGGTGACCATAGAGCAGTAAAGCTGCACAGATTGTGAATTCTACAGATCCTTTCATCCTATAAAACAGCAAAGCCTTGCACAGCTTTTCCATCCATCTATTTGAACTGAAGGTGAAGCAGAAGGAGACCCATACTTGTTGCAAGGTGCCAGGGGTTGGGCAAAGTCCCAGGGACAAAGAATGCACGTTCAGAGAAGGAGAATGAATCAGACATTGAAACTGGGTCAATGGAGTAGGGCATAAATCCTCAGAGTGCTGCACAGCAGCTTCTTTTACTGACCCTGTGCAGAGACCAAGGGGCACCCTGGCATACCAGAGACATTGCACATTTGACTGCTGTTACCTTACACACCCAGCAATTCCTTTCCTCTTGTTACTGCTTCTCTCCACCACTTTCTCTCTGCCCCACTTCTTTCTGAAATTTCTTTTCCTCAGCATTTCATTCCTTGTTGCTGTTCTTCCTTTGCAGCTTACTGGTTTTCAGTATTACTGCCAGGCCCCATTGTTTCTGTGAAATAAGATATTTTAGTGTGGGCAAAATTCAAATTTAATTTAACTGTCTCTCCTGGGAGCCACCATACAGAACCACAATACATTACTATACCATACAGGAGTAGAGGGGAAATAAAGTCCTGCAAGTTCTGACACCATAGGAAGCTAATGCCATAAGAACAGTGGTATGAAGGGCACTGCAGAGCAAAACTTAGTTCAGCCTCCTGCTTCTGCAGGTCATCATAAAGAACTTCAGAATGGGCATTACCTGTTATCATAAATTAGGTCCAGGAACACCTGGGAAGACCAGGCATTTCCAAACCAAAAGAAAAAAAACCCAGTGGGAACACTTGCAGAGAGAGAAGCCACCTTCCCCACACTCCAAGACACCCCTGAAGGAGGATGACCTGCCTTGGATGGTGAGGCTGGAGCATGGTGGAAAGGTGAAAGACATGTCAGAGTCTCAGACTTTACATTAAGAATATAATGAAAAATAAAGGAACTGGAGTTGAGAAAATGAGGTTTAGGTTCAATACCCTTCTTGAGGTAGGTAGGACTAGTTTCCAAGCCACCTGACTGAAACATAATTGCTGTGTAGATATCGGTGTATGTTATGTCCATTTAAAAAAAAAAATACAAAACACACCACCAGGAAAAAACCCAAACACAAAACCACAAACAAAAACACCCGACAAACAAAACAAAAACTTCCACCTTGCTTTTGCACAGTTACAGGAAGAATGGGAAGGAGTAAAACAGTGTTTACAGGCTGTTAATAACACAATGCTGCAATTTAGACTTCCTTTACAAAATAGTGCCCAGTATCTACTATCTCATGATAAATAGAAGCTGTATAGCATGACACTTGTGAACAATGGGTGAAATGGATATTAGAAAAATCTCATTTATCTTCTGCTTTATTTCTTGATAGAGGTCCTTGTCACCATGGCTATTATGTGACTAGCCCTAGAAAGGCCACCTCATTAGTTTTTCAAGACAGCAAGGTCTCCTTTAAAGGGACAGCATTTAGATTTTAGGTTCAAATAGAAAACAGACTTCGCTCTGTGAATGTGTTTCTACCTGTTTCCACTGCTTAAAAATGTAGGTTATTTCCATAGCTGTCAACCAGATTAAATTAACACTCCTATGATGAGGAAGGTGTCTCTGGAACAGAAATATAAAAATGGAATTTTATGAGCAGATTGCTTGTATTGGCCTCATGCATTTCTTTAATGTACCTGGCATTTCTTTAATAAAAAAAACACACACCAAGGGGGGTGGGGGTGGGAAATGAAAGCAGCTTTCTGTAAATTCTGTAAATCTATTTTCCTCTTTGTCTCTTCCACTCACAAATACATCTTCCTCTTGTCTGACAAGCACTTTGAAAATTTTCCTCTATTGCCACCAAAGCAACCATGTGAGTGTCAACAAATCAGTAATGATTTAGAATATGTCAAAGGAAATTCAACTTTTTTGTCTCTTCTCAAAAATCTTAATGACAGCTAGATAAAGTTGGACAACACCATCTCTATTGACTTTCTCCAAGTTTTGATGGGTATTTCTTATAGAACAAAAGCACTTGCTTCACTTTCACAGCCAGGAGAGGCAGAGGAAGGGGAGCTGCAAAATCTGACAGCACCAAGTTGTTGTATTAGCTATGTCTAGCTTTCTGCATAATTAAAAGTAGTTTGGATTTGGTGATACAGAAAATAAGTGATTACAAAATACTTTTTTTTCCTTTTTTCTGAATTATGATAGAACAGTAATCAACCCAGAATACACTGCTAGATTTAAATAGGTGATTAAAAGTACCTTCTCATTTTATAACCCACTACAGAAGAGTTTTAGAGGTAAGAAGACACTGAATGGATCTGACAATACTATTGGCTTACTGTATAAATCACAGTGAGTTATTTCACTGCATTTTAAATTAAGATAAAATATTAAAAGGCAAAAAAATAGCAAAGCATTGATACAACATTATGGTTAGAAATTTTCAGGGCCTGAGACAAATCCTGGTATCTCTTCTCAGCTTGATGGAGACCAACTACACTTTAAATTGTGTGCAGT
>JANHGL010016705.1:153559-170922 GCA_024611195.1 Ceyx melanurus
TCCCGCGAGGGCGGCGGCTCGTGCCGGGTCTCTCCGCGCTCTCCGGGAGCCGCTCGGCTGCCCGCGGTGCAGGGACAGCCCCGCAGGGCTCACGGTGCTGCTGCTGTTCCTCAGGTGACTGAGCAGTAAAGGAGACTGAGGTAGGACTGGCGAGTGAAGAGTCCCCAGCACTTCATTTCTCCGGTCGTTCCCACCTTTCTAATCAAGCAGAAGTGTTCACTAGTAGCCCCGTTTATTTTAAGGTCCTCGAGTTCCCTCGAAGCACAATCATAGGATCATAGAATGTTTAGGGCTGGAAGGGACCTCCAAAGGTCATCTAGTGCAGCCCCCCTTCAGGGAGCAGGGACACCCTCAACTAGCCCAGGCTGCTCAGAGCCTTGTCCAGCCTCACCTGGAATAGCTCCAGAGATGGTGCCCCAACCACCTCCCTGGGGAGCCTGTGCCACTGATCCACCACCCACAAGGTAAAGATCTTCTTCCTGATATCCAGTCTAAATCTACTCTAATTTAAACCCATTACTCCTTGTCCTTTCACTCCAGGCCCTTGGAAACAGCCCCTCTCCAGCCTTTCTGTAGCCCCTTCAGGCACTGGAAGGTGGCTAAAAGATCTCCCCACAGCCTTCTCTTCTCCAGGCTGAACAACCCCAGCTCCCTCAGCCTGTCCTCATAAGAGAGGTGTTTCAGCCTCTGAGCATCTTTGTTGCCCTCCTCTGGACCCACTCTATCATCTCCATCCCTTGAGTAAGCTTTGTCACAGGAAAAAGCCCCATCACACCCCTACTCCATATCTCTGGTTACTGCACTGTGGAGGTCTGCATGTCATTAGTAATGGACACGTATGAGCTGAAGAAATCAAAGCAGCACTTGAACTTACAATAATTTTTTTTCTTCCCAATGGGAATACTGTCAGAGCTCTGAACGCTGGTGCTCAAGCCAAAGCCACAAGGGCAGAAATAGGCAAGTGCTAGTGCATGTCTGTAGGAGCTTAGTCTAAACAGATAAAGCAAAGTGGGGGGAAAAGCTGGGAAATGGAAGCCAGATGTGGAAAGATGAGGGGAACAGCTCAATGAGCACAGAGTGCAGCTAGATGATGACAAAGCTGGGAACAGAATCGACTCCACAGAATCCAAGTTCAGGGCATAATCTGCAGATTTGAGGGTTGGCCATACTAGGGAACTATGCAATTTCTTGATCTTTCACAAACCAGTCTAGAATTCAAAAACATAAAATTTCTTTGTTTCAAAGCCACTTGTTTGAAATCATATCCTTGGAGCAGGAGAGAGGATATTTTAAATGTCATTGCTATCAGCTATTGCATAAATGGATCACCCCCCCTGGCCTGGACAACCACCACAGAGAGCTAGAGCAGGCAGCAGAAATACCATAGGCACTGCTTACATAACAAATCTTTATCTATTTACCTTTCAGAACATTAGATCGATCTGCTCTGAACTTTGGTCTTTTTGCAATCATAAGTATTATTGTTGCCCATTCACAGCAACTGCAGAAATAGCAGGGGTACTGCTGTGGAAAGACCATGACCTTACTTATTATACCACCTGTGTACTCTTGAGAAGCCTATAATTGAAACATTACATGTCGACTCACCTTTTTCTTATGATGTATTGTAACTTCTCAAGGCTAGAGTTTTCAATCACGGATTTTCAGAGTTATATCAGTGAAACAGATTTTAAATCTATCCCTCTCTGAGAGAAGCTGGTCCTTCTCAAGAAACTCTCCATCTTTCACAGTTATTTCATTCAAATGGATGTTCTAAACCATTCCTTTTTCTCGTATGGTCTGGTTTATTCCTGAATAGCAGTTTACTACAGTTTTCTATTAACCAGGAAGCATTCAAAGGTACAGCCAGGCATTCAGCACTCCAGCATATCAACACTGCACACCCTGTTCCCTTTTCAAACACCCCTATACCTTTCTTACACCAAATACAGATGGAAAAACACCTTCCTGCTGCCAGCATCTTGCAAATGTTATTCTCTCTGTTCCACCTCTCATGTAGATGCTGCTACCTTCAGCTCCTCCCTGCCATGGAATGGGGACAGTGTCAAAGATGTGCTCATCTGTCAGGGGACACCACACTTGTAGAAGCAGCCTGTCTTCCCAGGAGGTGCCTCCTGATGGGAAGCAGTCAGACCATCTGCAGATCACCCTCCAGGACATTCACCCAATGATTTATTATGAATGGTGCATTGGCCTAATAAAATCTATTAGTACTGTGGGGCAAAATTACTAAGGAGAGCAAATATGTTTCTAGCCTGACTAATATGCTTGCCTAAATATCTGCTGGAGCTTTTCTGTCAGCTGTTAGATGGATGCCAATAGCCAGAAGACATTTCTCCCAATGAACTGCAGGAATGTTGCTCATCTACCAGGGTTTGCTGCAGCCTGGTGCACACAGCTGAGAGATGGAGGAGCATGGACTATGGCTCATCTATCTGTAACAGCTTTCCACTCTCATGGGGGAAATCAGCTCTCTTGGCTAGCAGAAAGCTCAAAGATTAATGCATTTTAGCCCATAGTCCCTGCAAAACTAGCCAGAAAGTGGGAGCTACTTTAAGGACAACTCTTTCCCTACTGTGGGAAATGTTTTCCCCCTAAATTGATATATAAAATAATCCTAATGATAACAAAGCAATGCTTTTGTTCAGTGCTCTGATCACCCTAGCTAATTTCTTTTCCATATTTCATCATTTTATGCCAGTTAATTACTTGCTAAAAACCTTGTTGAAAAGGTTCTTAGAGTCTTTCTAAAGATTTTTCATGATGACACTAGTTAATATAAAGTCCTGTGAAAGAATTGAATCCAAACCTTGGCTCTGACACTTGACTGATGGGTAAATGAGCACAAGTTCTGCTTCCTCATATACAGTCAGATGCTCAGTATCTACCAATTCCATGGTGAGTGAGATGCTTGAATAAATTCAAGGATCCCAGCCTAGATTTCCTTATGACAAATAGGATACATTTAAGGATCTCAAACATTTTGAAATCTACTAGGATAGTAGTAAGGAATTATTATTGACAACAATTCTGACTGAAAATATTTAATTCCTTTCTTTGGAAAAAAAAAATAAATCTTATTTTTGAGAAGAGGCATGCCATTCCACACTGAAATTCCTGGCATCACTTCCAACTTCTTTCCTCCTAAAAGAAAGATGTTCCAGAACACTGCTTTCGTATTTTACATATTTTAAATCATAAATGTCTTCTGAAAGAATGCATGAAAATTATGCTTGGCTTTACTAACTAGAGAAGTTAACATAAGCTACTTAGATTACTATTATAAAAATATTATTCAAATGTTTTTACTAATGTAAGTCTATATGGAGAGCTTGATCATCAATGGCTTTTGTTCTTCTAATTCTTCTTGACCTGCATAATCCTTTGGTTTAAACTCTTGAGGGAAAATACAAGCATATTGAAGAAATCATGCTCTTTATACAAATAATGTTTTCATTATTTCCATAATGAAGAAGTAGTCTTCCTACTATGCATTGTTTTCTTCTTTCACTGAAATATTTCTTCACATCCAAAAAATACAAAGCTTCAAATCACAAAGGTCTAAAATTTAACAATGTGTTAAAATACCTTCAGTGCAGTAATTGAAAATAGGCCATACCAATTGTTATTTTTTCTGTCAATCAGATGATTACAAAATGTTTGCAAAGAGAAAAAAAATATATACTCGGATTTTTTGCTGTCCAGTGTACAATTTTCTAAGTGCTTTCTACTTTTAAAACAGAAGGAAAAATAACACAAAACAAACAAACAAACAAAAAACCACACAAAAACAAGAATAAGAGGTCTCAGAAAGCATCAGAAACATCCACAATCTACTGAAGAGACAACAGGAGATTTCAAATTTTCAAGAGAACTCTGATGGGAAGTTTTAAAACCAGACTGAGGAGAGGAAGGAGACATTCAGCCTGGTCCTAGTGCCATGAAAATGAAAATGTAACACACCCTGCCTCACTTGTGGCTCCTTCCCTGCTCTAGAGTTTAACCTGCATAGCACCACTGGTGAATGTGCTGCTCTTATTGAAGTTAATGGTTCTGGTGGTATTAGTTAATCAGCAGATATTCCCATTTTCAGGTATCCTAGTATTCGTTCTCATAGAAAATTATCCTCAGGAGTGTTATAATGGTTTGTAGTCATCAGCTGACTACAATTATGGAAGACAAATATTTCTGATGAAAGAGAGATGGAGATTGAGTGGATTGAGCAAGGTCACTGAAGTGATCAGGGGATTACTTTACCAGGTTAATTCCCATCTCACCCCCAAAACAAATGCACCTGCATGGTGTGCACTTCCCTGGAAGACACAAATATTACTGTGCAACTTTTCCTTTACTGTGGGAGTGTGGTAGTGTGCTGCCACCCTCTGCTGGAATGTGCAAGGACCGAGCAATTTCTCCACCCCCTCATGTCTATTTAGAAAGAACAGTATGGATTGCATCGTGTTTTCTTCTCAGATATATTAAAAAAAATGAGTATGGAAGGTTAATTTGACGTCACACTTAAAAAATTAATGAGTAACCTGGAAGGGTTTGTATCTCTTAGTAATAAATTTTGTTTCCAGACTAATGTATGGTAATTCCTACAGCTCTTCAAAAGAAGTACTGGCAAGGAGAATTTTCATGTCGTTTGCTCAGGAAGCTTTGGTGTCACTAGTGTCAGACTCATGACCTATCTGGAGATTCCTCAACTGCTTCAAAACTTCCAAGCATTATAAAGGGACTTAAACAACCTTCCAGTTACGACTTCTAGCAACATTTCTAAACCCCACTAGAGAACAACTAAAAGCAGTAAGAGACACAAATGCAGCTAAAGTCCTTTATTTCTGTGAAATAAAGAATTTCCTGCTTTGTTACAGTGGAATCAAAGGCTTGAGTTAGAAAAGCAAACAAAGGGTGTGATACAGTGGGCAGGGATAATTATTTACACAAGATGAAGTGATCAACAACTTTGCTTTTATGTTTGTTCAGTCCTCTCCAAGTACCAAATTCCTCCAAAACATGTAACCCAAATACCAATAGGCTGAAAACCAGTAATCTCTTTTTGAAAGAAGAAGGTTTTTTTATTATGTTTATTTTTTCCATCATCACTAATGCACAAGCTGAGGTATTTAAAAAAAAAAAAAAAAAAAAAAAAAAAAAAAAAAAAAAAGAAAAGAATAAGAAAATTTGAGCTATTAAGAACACATTCTGACCATATGGGAGTTACAAGAAGGTCTCAGTGCAGGAATATTCCATCATGTTAATTGATTACTGCAATATGTTGCACAAGAGGAGAAGGAAGGAAAAAGAATGTTATGAAGATATTCCAGCAGGTCCCATCTTTGAGTAATGCAGATCACTAAGGATTTACTGCCCAGGCATTTACTGGTTTTATTCACATTTGGCTCTGATTTAAGGATCTGATCCACACTCTCAAAACAAATGGTAGACAAAACCTTGACTGTGCTAGGATCTTATCAAAATGAAATTAACTATTAAAAACAATGCTTGGCTTATCTGGGACAATCAGATCTTTGCACCTAGCAATCCATAGCTGTTGTACAAATATTAGTCTGACATGCACTATGATAGTTTCATGATCACAGTCTATGTATGACTACCTAAAATAATATGACCATGTATGTGTAAGTATGTTTGTAGATGTATGACCACCACTGATAATATTTGGTAACTTTGATTTATATCAGGCCAGCAAAACCAGAAGGCATTAGTTTAGGTAAACACCTACTCATAAAGTGTTGTTCACATTTATTTCTGATCCAGGCTGTAGTCATTATTTTTTTCTGTCCAAAAGATGCCTTTCATTTTTGTGTTTAAACCTCACTTACAGGAAGGGAAAAGAAACAAACAAAAAAAAAAGAAACAAAAAATTCAAACAAAACAAAACAAATG
Source organism: Ceyx melanurus (assembly GCA_024611195.1). Lineage (NCBI taxonomy): Eukaryota > Metazoa > Chordata > Aves > Coraciiformes > Alcedinidae > Ceyx > Ceyx melanurus. The sequence continues at coordinate 159,491 of JANHGL010016705.1, forward strand.
AAGCAACTACAATGTGAGCAAAGGAAATCCCCTGAGAGGTAGGGAGGGAAAGTGTAGCATAAGGGGAAAGCTGGGTTAACATTACCTCCCAGTATTTCATCATCTTCACTAATAATTTGGAATTTAAAATCAATTCAAATTACTAACAGAGGAGAGGTTTCAATAAAATCATGGTGACTGGACTTATTAGCCATCTGTGCCATATGCTGGAGCTTTAACTGCATTACTGTGGTCAAAGTAGTGAATTAAAGGGAGTCAGGAGAGGGACAAGGGAGGAGAGGAGACAAGAGGTATAGCCTCTAAAACCTCTATAAATCTAACCTCCCTCCTTCCTTCTGCCATCATTAGATTCCTGCTCTGCCACTGAATAGTCTCAGGTAGGGCTTTAGCATTTGACAAATGAAGGCAATTTGAGGATTTTATACTTGTGGATACATTGTAGGACTTACTGTGTGACTTAAAAGCATTTTTCTTGTAAATCAAATATTACCTTGGAAAATAACAATACTGGCAAATGAAACCAGTGAGGTGCCACTCAAGACTACAGTCCTGCTTTAATCATGTTGCTCTTTGAGAATTTAAAGCTTTTAATCATGCCAGGCTGCCACGTTTTGGGTTAAAATTCATGTGAATTTACAGATATTATTGTGGCCACTGGAGAGCTTACTTACTAATACAACAGGGACTCTATTGAAGTCATGGAAATTTTTTTTTCATTATTATTTTTTGAATGCACCATAATGACTGCAAAGTTCAAGCCTAGATGAGTTCATATGTCACAAAGTTAATGAAAACCTGCCTTAATTTTCAATGATTTTGCCTCTTTTGTTCTTCTATATTTTGTCTGTGTGCTGCACATTAGCAACTGATTCCGTGTAAAACCAGCATTTTGATTGCTTCATATCTTCACAGCAATAGTCTGTGTTGACTTTTGTATTAATGCTTTAACCCTGAATTAATAAATACATAAATTAATTCTTACATCTACACTGTTTTCAGGATCCAGTCAAGGCCACTGTGGTCTTAGGTTACAGGCCAACAAGTAACTGCTGAGACTGTCACTCACTAGGCCATTCTTTATCTTTCAGGTGAATTATCAAATCAACTCCTATCAGATACCAGCCCAAAAATGAAAAACTGAAACCATTAGAAACTAGTCTTGGTTTTTTTCCCTCCTAGGTTTAAGGACAAACCAAAGGGTTGGCACCAAACACCAAGGAGAATTTCTATGTCCCTTCCCCTCTCTGCACGTGTGCAGCTAGATAGCACTGAGAAGGCTCAGAAATCTATAGGGGTAGACAAAATATATAGCATGCCACTAGAGATACACAACCAAAGAAAATTAGAAACTGGTACCAACTAGTTGCTACTGCAAATAAACACTGGAAAGATGTGGTTTAGTTTTATGAGCATGTAAGTCTGATTTTACGGAATACAGTACATGAAAGTCTAAGCCTCTTGAATATTCCTTCAGCAGTAATATTCCTCCTGTTGACAAATCTGTTAAACACCTTGTGCAAGCTACATTTCATGCAAATTAGATTTTCAGAGGTACCATGTGAGAACACAGGCATTAGATCCAAATCCACCAGAACACCAGGGATAAATGTATGTTTCCAAGTCATAGGAAGATCAGAGTAGTTTTTAAAAAGTAGTCTTTTAGAATTTAGCTATGTTTCTTCACAACAACATTTTCCAGACAGATTTCTTTCAGTACCAAGTTCTGAATTCATCTTGCTTTGTGTTTTTGAGCCCATGACTGTCAGACAGATATTTGAAAAGCTATTTCTCAGACATTTAAAATAACATATTTGTGGATATGCATGGCTTGGAAACCTACTTCCATTACCAATCTTAATGTAATTTTAGCCTTTGGCCTTCTAGTTACGGCCAAAACAATAAGGGTTTGTGACTTCAGTGTGTACTCTCTGAATGTGCACATTTCCATATCTCACTTTTTTATCTGGGTTACAATTTGTATTATCCACAGAGAAATACAGCTTTAAATCAGTAATAAAAACACTTTAATCTTACTTAATTTTTTGAATTTCATCTCTTTTCAGCTGTATGTAAACACAGAGAATTGCTAATGTGTCAATCTAGAAAACATAGTTCTCAGAAAAACCCTAATTGTTAACAGCAATTGTGTCCAAAATATGCCCCATTTAATATGGATTAGAGAATGAATAAACCATTTCTAGTGCAAGCACAAAGCCAAACAGCACAATAGATTTTGTATTTCTCTCAAGGTGTTGAAATTGTTAATTAAGCAAAATCAATTTGTTAAGTAAATTATAAAGGACTGCGTCATCAGCATTTTAGTCATTTACCTTTTAACAGCTATGAGTTATTAGCACTGTGAAGTTGTTTGTGTGTACCCTGAGAACTCATCTCCACACTCCCCAGGTGCCTGCCATGGACATGCTTAGATGCCTGTCAGTGCCCCTGCAACTGCACTCAGTTGACACACTTCTTGCCAGCTGGCCCATGTTGTTTGGCCTTCTGCATGCTCCATTTTTATGCCATTTGTACAACAATTCAAACAGTCTTAAATCACCATCGGGACAGTTTAACATGTTTTAATTTGCATTTACAAGAGTTGACAAATACACTTAGAGTCAAATTCAGTTTAAGTTTATCAAAGAACCTTCATTTAAAGTGAGGAACAATGTGTGAGCACTGGACTAGATGGCTTCCAGAGGTCCCTTCCACCCTAATTTTTTCTCTGGGATTCTGTGAATTACATAAAGGAATTCCTTGGTTTAGCCTCCACTAAGAGGTTAGAGAGACCATTGGACAGTTTAGTTCTGTGCAGGCAGGCAATGAAGAGGATGAGTCTTGCATTAGGACACAGCTCAGACAGAGGAGGAAAATAGGAAAAGTCAGAAATGGATGTACATAAAATGGACAGTAAGAGAGGAAAAACAACTTTTCTGATTCCCAGCTCACTTCACAAATGAAGGAGGAAATAACTCAAAGGCACCACAGCAAAAGCATCTTACCACCTCACTTCTCAGTAGCTAACATGGGATGAGTAGGAATTGCCTTCATTCCTAACACTTTTTACTCAAATACATACTGTGGTGGGTAGGTGTTTTGGGCATAAGTTGTCTCTGGACCAAACCTGAGTGGAACCTGAGCATTAGGGATAGAAAATGAAAAATTGGTAGAGAATTAGCTTGACAGGATTAAATTGTTATAGGGTCATGATCCTAGATGGAAATCAAGCAACTAAAATCAAAGGGAATAAGCTGCTTGATAACTTTAATGTGGACATATTTTATTTCATATTGTGATCTTTTCAAGACACAATAATACATACCTGGACACAAAAACAAAGAAACAAATAAAACACAAACAAAAAAAACCCACCAAAAAATGCAATACAAGTCTATGAAATATTACATGCCAGGAATTTTGAAGTTAATATTACCTAATCATTAATAAAATCCTTGGTGCTTTTTTCTCATATGACATGAAACTGCAGAGCTGGTTCAATGCTATTTTGGATTTAGGTTAATAAAAGGAAATAATCTGCTTTAAATATTTGTATTGACTGAACAGTGATTTTCTATGTCATTCCTATCCAAATAATATTAATTCCCTATGTTATGGGGGCAATAATCATCCTAAGTGGTCATTATCACGGATTTAATCAAAACTTAATTTCTCAGGTGGCATAGTATAACATTCTGCAAAGTGACACTGACCTATCCACCATAGGTACAGTGACAGTACACACAATTTTCTTTCCAGGTAGCTTCAGTGAGCAAGGCCTGTTTCATACCTGTGCTATATCTCTGATTATCAGTAGATATACACTAGTGACCAAAAGAAATATCAATTTATTTATGGACTGACAAGTCCAGTCATTTTATAACTTCTTTTTGAGCATCATGGTATTGGTAGCATGTTAAATTTTTACTTTCTAAATTTAGAGTAGACACATAGAGTGAGTATTAAGACACTGACTAATGTTTTTATCTTCTTCACATATAAGCCCAATTTTAAGCATGCAAATAGACCTTTTGAAGTTCTAGAGAATTTGCATGTGATGTAATACATATGCTTTAGCAATGTGCTTTATGGAACTGCTAATGATTTTTGTCCTGACCATTTTTAATGCCCATTCCAGCATCTGTCATGCATGAAATTCCTTTTACTGACTCACTTACGTGGATAATCTAGTTTAAAACTCCTGTCTTTGCTGAATCAGGTGACTTTTGCTTTCATCTCCATTCAAAGCCAATACAGTGTTTGGTGATTACCTTTATCAATCTCCCTACATGAAATTTGAGTATACTGACTGAATAACCTGCACTATAAACAACCTGTTTGGTATACAGACGAGAACTGGATCCTTTTAATCCCAAATTGTTATTACTTCAGGCCTCATATATGTAATTTAAGGATCAAGCCTGAATTGCCATCATAAATACAATTCAGTAACAAGGAAAATCTGAATGATTTTTAGATAAATAAAATCAGACTTTATCAATGTAAATCTATAACCATTTCTTTCACATCATTTAGTGGATTTAATTTTATTTTGTACTTTTTTTTGTAGGCCTACAAATAGAAAGACATCAAGAAGTTAATCAGCTGAGGAGGTAAGAGTCAAGTTTTCCTGAGGACTTCAGAATTTCATATTAATTATTCTAATATTATAATAAATCTGTAATATATGTTCATAATTTAGTTAACAAATTGTTTCCAATGTCCATAATCTAATTTACACAAATTTTGCACTTTCTATTATTTTCTTATGGACAATTTTCATAGTTCTTCTGAGCTATTTCTCATCTTTTTAATACTTGATTTCCTCATTTTATAAAGAAACCACAAACAAATGTAAACAAAGTATTATAAATAAAATACTAGTTAAATGGTAGAAGAAGAAAAAGGTCCTACAGTTTGATGTGAATTGAAAATATATGGGATAATGCTGCATTAAGGGTGGGAGTGAGACTTTTTCTGCCAGTCCAAGGGCTTCTCTGAGCAGTTTTGCAAAGTCTAAGGGTATGTCAGGAGAGTCTGAGGGGCTTGTAGCCGACACACTTGTGTCCATCTCAGATCCCAGCTATGGGCATCCTACTGAACTTGTGGTTACCAGTTTCAGAGTGTGGTTTAGGGCTTGAGACAGTTTCAAGGTCCGATAGGTTTGATTTGTTAAAGGCGACAGAGAGGTGTGGAATTGCTGTTGATAAATACACTAAATGCAAAAGGAGAATTGATCTCCAGTAAAGAATTTCCGGATAACATCTGACACAGCCACAGGTGCAGGTTTGTGGTAAGAGAAATTTAAGATATACTGTATAGTGAAGGTACAATTCTTACCAGGGTGTCCCTATCTTGTGTGGAGGAAGAAGAGCTCATCCCGGCAGCCATCTCTGCTGGACTTTTCAGTCTTCTCCACTCCCCAAGAGTTGACTTTCCATTGTAATTTTTATATCCTAATTCTGACACTCCTGCCTTCTAGATGACATTTAGCATTATTTGGGTGGAGATTTGAGTACCATAGCCATGTATGTTAAGAATGTACTACTTTAAAGTCATTATCATACCCAGGGGCATAAACTTTAATATCAATTTTGCCATTAATTAAGCAAAGGCCTCCACTCAGACACTCAGGCCTTCAAGATTCATTTGCACTTGTCGGCTTGGCCAAAATAGGGCTGTTTTATCTTCACAACACTCCCTCCTTCAGCCATTTTACTGCCAGCTTAGTGGATCTCCAGCTCCAGAGATAGCACAAGTATCTCATGGTCATAACATCTCAAACTTTGTCCCAAAGAGCACTGAATTAGCTGTATTTCTGTCTCAGCAAGCTGGGCCGTGAGCTAGGCTGCAAGGCTAGGCCCTTATGCCACAGGTAGATCACCAACGTATATTGCTCAGAGTTCTGAATACAAATTCCATATTTTCTCTCCACTTACATGGACACAGATACCTGCAATAAGTTAGTAGGTGCAACTTTAGTATATTCTACCTATGAATTATGCAAATTTTATCAGTAGAATATAATCAATAACTGAAATGGAACTGTGGACTCTCAACCTGCGGTTAAATCGTGGTGGGTTTTTTCTTTCCATAATAAAGGTTTAATTACTTTAAAAACTGATAGAAAAATGACAGCTAATATAAATATTTACTTGACCACCATTTATTAAATACATAAATCTTTTCTTTTTTCTATAGATATTCAGCTCTTTTCAACAGAATAACAAGAAGTAGGTAAGTTACAATGATAAATTATTCTTTTCAGTTTCATGTTCTATTTATAGCCTTTTCATTCATTAGAGTTTTTAATTTGTTTTGAGTTTGCTGATTTTCAAGATCCTCTGTATATTTTAAGAAATAATTTATTACAATTCATATTTCTCTCTTTTCAAAATTATAATCCAATTACTTTCTCAGTAAACAAGAATTCCTCCTTTTTATGTGAAATGAACTACCAGCAAAAACGGTTTCTGATTAGACAAGCTAATTTTGAAAGGACAGATAGAATCAAGCAATGAACTGGATAAAAATAATAATGGAGCATAGCTTGTTAGATAACAAATGGAACAGACTTTGGAGACAATTAATGCAGGAGACACTTAATGCTGAGATATGTTAAACAAGCTTTGCCTTATTTATTTGCTGCCATAAATCATAGTTAATTTCCTTAAATAAAGTACTATAACCATCCATCTAGCATCATGTTTCTGTAAATAAATGCCACTATAACTCTTTGTTCTTTCCTACATTGCATGGGAACCCCAGCACCTTTTGTGGGGTGTGTATGTGTGTGTGTGTATATGTGTGTGTGTGTGTGTGTGTGTGTGTGTGTGTGTGTGTGTGTGTTTAGAGGTAGGTAGGTAGGTCTATCCATCCAATAGGGGAAAGGGGTCAGGAGTAATATTGCAGAAAAAAATGTTTGGTAACTTCAATGGATAAAGGTGATTTCTTTTACACTGGGTTTTCAAATGACTAAATTACAGACTGTGTGCTGTTACTTGTTACTCTGGGCTTGATTCTGTTTCAAGTCTAACACTAAAGTAGCAGTTGTTATTGGACTGTTAGAAAAATTGTATCAGAATCAGGTGCTCTGAAGGATATATTTTCCTATATTGTCTGTGTTCTGTATATAGTGAAGTCCTGTTTCAAAAGATGTGATCACTTACAAACATGAGTATCTTCCTCCACTGCACAGCATACAGTTCAGATTAGAAAGAGACATCAAAAGAACCTGATTTTAAATATCTGCTGATTTTTAAAGGCACTAGTAGAAAGACAGCAAATAGCACCAGTACCATAAATAACCAAACTTCAGTTTGGAAGGAAGGAAGGGAAACTTGCATCTTTATCTCTTTCTGCAATCCCTGTGGGGGTCCACATGCTGTGACAGTATGCAGAATAAAATGTTCTCATGTGCTTTCACAACCTGTATAAAACTGGTCCTACTTGTTTGTGGTGCAAACTTCCATTTTACCTAATTCTTTAACAGCAAAAAGATTCAATGGTATTTCTAGAGAAATAAAAGTAATCCCCCTAAATGTGTGGATGGCACTTATTACAAAAATATTAAACCATTCCATCTCTGTTTCCAGATTTCTGCTTTTATTTTTCAGCACTTAGGCAACTAATCACATGGATAATAATTTTTCTTGGTGAATGGAAGCTTATTTCTAATCACTAAAACTTTTTTTTATTTACTTCCAGACACTTCCCATTATTCACTTCCCCTCAAAGATTATGCTGCCAAATCCCTTTTATATCTCATCTATATCAGGAAGTCATCCCTAACTGTTTTCTCTCCTTTACTTAGACAGAATATACCTTCAAAGTTTAAACATCTGAGATTCCTTTCTCTGGTTTTTTGTCGGTTTGGGTTTTTTTTGCATCCTTCTCTAATCACCAAATGCAGTGCTTCCAGGAGTCTGTTGCTAATGTTATATTGCACATCTAGGGTTATGGCCACTCTCTACTTATTCCTTCCTCTACTACATCAGATTCCCTTTGGTCATGACTTTTTCGATGTACACTGAGGAGTACAAGATGTACAAGATTATGTTGGGAGGCAGAACCAAACCCAGAATATGAGACTGGGTTTGTAATACATGTGATGTCAGGATTTTGGGGTACAGTTGAATAGCACCACAATTCTTTGTTTATGAACACTTGCCTAATTTTGCATCAGTTCCATATCCTCTATTCTCAGCTTTCCAGTAGAGACTTTGTAACTTCCTTTTGAAAGCTCCTGCCTTACAAGGCAGTTCTTTCAAAGATTATTATCTTTATGGGCTTGTGATTTCTCTGAGTACCCAGTCCTGCCCTGTGATTATCCAGCTTTCTAATGAAGCTTCTTTTTATACAGATTAGAGTCTTTCTGCATTTTAGAAGTCCTTAAGACTTTAGAGAACCACTCTGTCAGAGAACCACTGCACAAACACAGTTACAAATGAGTGCTCATGTGTTAGCAAATATGCCTGCCTGTTCCTGTTCCCTCTTATTATATATATATATATATGAACAAAAGTGAAAGATTAAATAGTCCTCAAGGTTTGTGGAAAGATAGGTTTGGTCAAGATAGTCATTGCATAACTCTTCATGTTTCATTTATAAGTTGTATTTTCATTTCTCATGGGATATATTAGCAGGAAAAATACTTTTGCCTTCTCATATCTGAATTAGACCCTCCAGGAAGCTCATACTCCAGTCAAATGTGACACAATTTAGTAGATGCTGTAATATTGTTTTTGATTTGAGAGGTTTGGGGTTTTTCTTTTTGGTCTGAGGTTATGTGTTCACACTACTGCAGAGCAAAAGATTTACACATAGGCAGATTGCCCTTTAAATTTCAGCTGTTTTAAGATATGTACAATGAAGTATACGGGGAGGGATGGAGACAAGCCTTGGAGCAGAGATTGGATGCCTCTCATGGAAACAGAAAGGATAGTGTATTTCAGTTTTATACTGATTGGGTAGGAAAGACAAGGATGGAAAGCCATCATAGTGTAGGAAACATGGTGATGGGAGAGAAGGAACCAGACTGAGGATGAGAAAAAGTGCCAGAGGCAGCTGTAACAAGAAACATCTGTGATTTCAAACACTTACTAAATCAAACCTCCTCCAGCATAGTCCTGTGGTGGAGCCTGGGGACCAGGAAGGTCTCTAAGGAGTGATGGTGAATGACCTAACCAGGAGACAATGAAGACTTCAAGACTTGCCTGTATTTCATTAGAAAGTTGAGCAAAATCAGCACATTCCCTGGGAAATAACTCTGTATTGATGAACTAGCATTTTCTGTAGCAAGACAAATATTGTGGTGACAGCTTTGACCAGCTCTATTTTCAGCATCAGGGGATGTTGTGCTGCTTCTCTCTGTCATCATGAATCTGGTCCTTGGTGCAGGAATCATCATCTTTAGTTATCTCTGCACATTGCCTGCAACACTGGCTGGGGGCTGTGGACTACTGCACAGGCACAGAAATCAAGAGACATACAGTGTGTTCATTTCTGTGCCTATCTAATAGATCTAATTGATGACCCCTCTAACTAATACTGCCAGAAATTGATACTGTCACATCACAGATCAGCCCCAAACAAGTGAACCATATGCAACATTCCAGAATTATTTTTGCTGTTGCTGCTGTAGAAATAGATTACAGCAAAACTTCAAGTTGCCTAACGTGTGTAGTTTGTGCCCAAAAGAATGATAAACACAAGTTGTAACACTGGTGTCCTGTCTTTTGTGGCAAAGCTGATTTAAATTTAAGTTTAGTTCACTGTTTTAAAATTATTTCTCCTTTTAATTCCCTCTCTTCATATAGGGGAAATTATGATCTTATGAAGCTGACATTAAGTGATGAAACAATATTGAGCAACCTAATGAAAATCTTAAGCAAAAGTCATTGTGAATTAGGTATTTGCTAAACTGACAACACAAGCCTTTGTAAACCTGATATTGTTCTTATGTAAACTCATGAATGGAGACTTTCTCAAATAAATTACTTAATAACATCAGAGAGTCATTGGCTGTGTAAATATATCCCAGGGGCGCATACTAAGATTCCTGAATTTAAATGTTCAATAGAACTTCATATTTGTCACCTTTACTAACGAGTTTTTCCTTATGAAATCATTATTAGCATGAAAAAGTTAAATTTTGTATCTAATTTCTTGAATTAATGCTGTCTGAAGACCCTAAGGGTTTGAAAGTTCTTTCACTGGAATTCATCATTTACATAATTTTCATAGCCCCAACCCTTTGCTCTCAACTATGAATGCACATTGTGATTTTTTTTTATGCATTAAGGCAGCAACTTCTATTTTTCTCTACTCAAAACAATTAACAGAAGAATAACAGGTAATAAACATTTTTAATCTTTAATGTTACATTGACAGTGAAGTGCTATATTTCATGCTTTCATAACACTGCCTGCTGAACGATGCCTTTCTGGTTCCTCACTATGAAGATATTTGATTAGAAAAGGAAAAACAATTGAGTTATTTGAGATCAGTGGAGCTTTCCATCATTTCCTGCTTGAGATATTTGCAAGTGCACAGCAGCATGGCCAGATTTTTAAGCAGACTAGATGGAATTTTCTCAACTCCACATTATAACAGTTCAGCCATGAGCTATGAACGAGATGTTTACTTGATATATTTGTTTTTGTTGTTAATGTAGCTTATTAGATAGGAATGTTATTCTCTTCTTCAGTCCAGACTTTGGACCAATGCAACACGAATTTGACCAAAATATTTCTTGCTGTTAACTTCTTCACTGCCTACTGTTATTGGTAATATTTCTTATCACTACAGGTCTTTGTGAACTCACAGATATAATGTAGGCAGAAGACAAAGACATAAGACAGACCCATATCTGAAAACCACTAACAAATTAGTGGCAAAGATGGGCCAAAAATGTGGGTGCTTTAGGATATCAAGTTCAATGGAAATATGACAGTTCAGAGAGTATTTTGAACAGGAAAACTGAACTCTGTGTCAAGGCTAAGCTTGTTTCACAACAACTGCTTCCATCCAGTGGTTTGCTACACACTGCAAATCAATTTTACATGGTAGGCATATCCTCTGTTTCCCAATTTAACAATAAGCATGGCTTGGGGTTTTTTTAATCATTACTATTCCTGTCAGTGTACAGTGAAAAGACTAAGGGAAATGATGCAATCTGTTTCATGGCAAACTGTTGATTAGGATTCAGTGTGAGATTAAGATTCTGCTTTTAGGTATACAATTGCCACCCAGTTATGGTTGTCTAAAAAGCTACTGCACTCACATAAGATGCACTGACTCCTGACTGTGAAGAGATCTTCCCTAATGGAATTACTTCTATATTTTTGAACATTTAAAGCAAATGTGACCCTTTGAGTTTGATTCTTTCACCCACGTACTAATGTCTAGTGCTATTTGAGAAACCATAGCAATAA